>CM059235.1:24147983-24172983 GCA_030345395.1 Prunus mongolica
TTTAGGCGTTGTGAGCTAACGGATGCGATCATACCAACTCACATGCACCGGATCCCATCAGAACTCCGAAGTTAAGCGAGTTTGGGCGAGAGTAGTACTAGGATGGGTGACCTCCTGGGAAGTCCTCGTGTTGCATCCCCTCTTTTTGTCTTTTTGTCGTTTCAATTGTCGTGGGCGTTTGCTTTCCGTCGTCTTATTCATCTGGCTCTTTGTTTTTCCACGACCCCGTGACGCAGCGTGGCAATCGGGGATAAAGTACGCTTAAATACTCCCAGAAAGCCCACAAAGGAATCAAAATACGAAAGTGACAAAGTTTCCCGAAACTGAATTTCGCCCTAGCAAACGGTGTCGGATGCCCGAAAAAGCCCGTCAGTCATCGCAGCGCAATGAGTTTTACTTCGTGACGCCGTTCCCTTCAAATCGACTGCTCGTGGGCCTGATTCTGAGGTCGGAGCCCAGATATGCGGTTTACCCGATACGCGCGTCGCTCCAGCTGCTCTTCAACTGCGTCCGACGTCAGCCCGTCTCCAATTAACTGGGTGCCGGAAGGGAGCGGGGACCGACGCACTGCCGGAACTATCGGGGGTTTTTTCGCGTTCAATTAACGTTAGGCAGGCCATTTGGCGTGGCTTATATACTTTTAGGCGTTGTGAGCTAACGGATGCGATCATACCAACTCACATGCACCGGATCCCATCAGAACTCCGAAGTTAAGCGAGTTTGGGCGAGAGTAGTACTAGGATGGGGTGACCTCCTGGGAAGTCCTCGTGTTGCATCCCCTCTTTTTGTCTTTTTGTCGTTTCAATTGTCGTGGGCGTTTGCTTTCCGTCGTCTTATTCATCTGGCTGTCTTTGTTTTTCCACGACCCCGTGACGCAGCGTGGCAATCGGGGATAAAGTACGCTTAAATACTCCCAGAAAGCCCACAAAGGAATCAAAATACGAAAGTGACAAAGTTTCCCGAAACTGAATTTCGCCCTAGCAAACGGTGTCGGATGCCCGAAAAAGCCCGTCAGTCATCGCAGCGCAATGAGTTTTACTTCGTGACGCCGTTCCCTTCAAATCGACTGCTCGTGGGCCTGATTCTGAGGTCGGAGCCCAGATATGCGGTTTACCCGATACGCGCGTCGCTCCAGCTGCTCTTCAACTGCGTCCGACGTCAGCCCGTCTCCAATTAACTGGGTGCCGGAAGGGAGCGGGACCGACGCACTGCCGGAACTATCGGGGGTTTTTTCGCGTTCAATTAACGTTTAGGCAGGCCATTTGGCGTGGCTTATATACTTTTAGGCGTTGTGAGCTAACGGATGCGATCATACCAACTCACATGCACCGGATCCCATCAGAACTCCGAAGTTAAGCGAGTTTGGGCGAGAGTAGTACTAGGATGGGTGACCTCCTGGGAAGTCCTCGTGTTGCATCCCCTCTTTTTGTCTTTTTGTCGTTTCAATTGTCGTGGGCGTTTGCTTTCCGTCGTCTTATTCATCTGGCTGTCTTTGTTTTTCCACGACCCCGTGACGCAGCGTGGCAATCGGGGATAAAGTACGCTTAAATACTCCCAGAAAGCCCACAAAGGAATCAAAATACGAAAGTGACAAAGTTTCCCGAAACTGAATTTCGCCCTAGCAAACGGTGTCGGATGCCCGAAAAAGCCCGTCAGTCATCGCAGCGCAATGAGTTTTACTTCGTGACGCCGTTCCCTTCAAATCGACTGCTCGTGGGCCTGATTCTGAGGTCGGAGCCCAGATATGCGGTTTACCCGATACGCGCGTCGCTCCAGCTGCTCTTCAACTGCGTCCGACGTCAGCCCGTCTCCAATTAACTGGGTGCCGGAAGGGAGCGGGACCGACGCACTGCCGGAACTATCGGGGGTTTTTTCGCGTTCAATTAACGTTAGGCAGGCCATTTGGCGTGGCTTATATACTTTTAGGCGTTGTGAGCTAACGGATGCGATCATACCAACTCACATGCACCGGATCCCATCAGAACTCCGAAGTTAAGCGAGTTTTGGGCGAGAGTAGTACTAGGATGGGTGACCTCCTGGGAAGTCCTCGTGTTGCATCCCCTCTTTTTGTCTTTTTGTCGTTTCAATTGTCGTGGGCGTTTGCTTTCCGTCGTCTTATTCATCTGGCTGTCTTTGTTTTTCCACGACCCCGTGACGCAGCGTGGCAATCGGGGATAAAGTACGCTTAAATACTCCCAGAAAGCCCACAAAGGAATCAAAATACGAAAGTGACAAAGTTTCCCGAAACTGAATTTCGCCCTAGCAAACGGTGTCGGATGCCCGAAAAAGCCCGTCAGTCATCGCAGCGCAATGAGTTTTACTTCGTGACGCCGTTCCCTTCAAATCGACTGCTCGTGGGCCTGATTCTGAGGTCGGAGCCCAGATATGCGGTTTACCCGATACGCGCGTCGCTCCAGCTGCTCTTCAACTGCGTCCGACGTCAGCCCGTCTCCAATTAACTGGGTGCCGGAAGGGAGCGGGACCGACGCACTGCCGGAACTATCGGGGGTTTTTTCGCGTTCAATTAACGTTAGGCAGGCCATTTGGCGTGGCTTATATACTTTTAGGCGTTGTGAGCTAACGGATGCGATCATACCAACTCACATGCACCGGATCCCATCAGAACTCCGAAGTTAAGCGAGTTTGGGCGAGAGTAGTACTAGGATGGGTGACCTCCTGGGAAGTCCTCGTGTTGCATCCCCTCTTTTTGTCTTTTTGTCGTTTCAATTGTCGTGGGCGTTTGCTTTCCGTCGTCTTATTCATCTGGCTGTCTTTGTTTTTCCACGACCCCGTGACGCAGCGTGGCAATCGGGGATAAAGTACGCTTAAATACTCCCAGAAAGCCCACAAAGGAATCAAAATACGAAAGTGACAAAGTTTCCCGAAACTGAATTTCGCCCTAGCAAACGGTGTCGGATGCCCGAAAAAGCCCGTCAGTCATCGCAGCGCAATGAGTTTTACTTCGTGACGCCGTTCCCTTCAAATCGACTGCTCGTGGGCCTGATTCTGAGGTCGGAGCCCAGATATGCGGTTTACCCGATACGCGCGTCGCTCCAGCTGCTCTTCAACTGCGTCCGACGTCAGCCCGTCTCCAATTAACTGGGTGCCGGAAGGGAGCGGGGACCGACGCACTGCCGGAACTATCGGGGGTTTTTTCGCGTTCAATTAACGTTAGGCAGGCCATTTGGCGTGGCTTATATACTTTTAGGCGTTGTGAGCTAACGGATGCGATCATACCAACTCACATGCACCGGATCCCATCAGAACTCCGAAGTTAAGCGAGTTTGGGCGAGAGTAGTACTAGGATGGGTGACCTCCTGGGAAGTCCTCGTGTTGCATCCCCTCTTTTTGTCTTTTTGTCGTTTCAATTGTCGTGGGCGTTTGCTTTCCGTCGTCTTATTCATCTGGCTGTCTTTGTTTTTCCACGACCCCGTGACGCAGCGTGGCAATCGGGGATAAAGTACGCTTAAATACTCCCAGAAAGCCCACAAAGGAATCAAAATACGAAAGTGACAAAGTTTCCCGAAACTGAATTTCGCCCTAGCAAACGGTGTCGGATGCCCGAAAAAGCCCGTCAGTCATCGCAGCGCAATGAGTTTTACTTCGTGACGCCGTTCCCTTCAAATCGACTGCTCGTGGGCCTGATTCTGAGGTCGGAGCCCAGATATGCGGTTTACCCGATACGCGCGTCGCTCCAGCTGCTCTTCAACTGCGTCCGACGTCAGCCCGTCTCCAATTAACTGGGTGCCGGAAGGGAGCGGGACCGACGCACTGCCGGAACTATCGGGGGTTTTTTCGCGTTCAATTAACGTTAGGCAGGCCATTTGGCGTGGCTTATATACTTTTAGGCGTTGTGAGCTAACGGATGCGATCATACCAACTCACATGCACCGGATCCCATCAGAACTCCGAAGTTAAGCGAGTTTGGGCGAGAGTAGTACTAGGATGGGTGACCTCCTGGGAAGTCCTCGTGTTGCATCCCCTCTTTTTGTCTTTTTGTCGTTTCAATTGTCGTGGGCGTTTGCTTTCCGTCGTCTTATTCATCTGGCTGTCTTTGTTTTTCCACGACCCCGTGACGCAGCGTGGCAATCGGGGATAAAGTACGCTTAAATACTCCCAGAAAGCCCACAAAGGAATCAAAATACGAAAGTGACAAAGTTTCCCGAAACTGAATTTCGCCCTAGCAAACGGTGTCGGATGCCCGAAAAAGCCCGTCAGTCATCGCAGCGCAATGAGTTTTACTTCGTGACGCCGTTCCCTTCAAATCGACTGCTCGTGGGCCTGATTCTGAGGTCGGAGCCCAGATATGCGGTTTACCCGATACGCGCGTCGCTCCAGCTGCTCTTCAACTGCGTCCGACGTCAGCCCGTCTCCAATTAACTGGGTGCCGGAAGGGAGCGGGGACCGACGCACTGCCGGAACTATCGGGGGTTTTTTCGCGTTCAATTAACGTTAGGCAGGCCATTTGGCGTGGCTTATATACTTTTAGGCGTTGTGAGCTAACGGATGCGATCATACCAACTCACATGCACCGGATCCCATCAGAACTCCGAAGTTAAGCGAGTTTGGGCGAGAGTAGTACTAGGATGGGTGACCTCCTGGGAAGTCCTCGTGTTGCATCCCCTCTTTTTGTCTTTTTGTCGTTTCAATTGTCGTGGGCGTTTGCTTTCCGTCGTCTTATTCATCTGGCTGTCTTTGTTTTTCCACGACCCCGTGACGCAGCGTGGCAATCGGGGATAAAGTACGCTTAAATACTCCCAGAAAGCCCACAAAGGAATCAAAATACGAAAGTGACAAAGTTTCCCGAAACTGAATTTCGCCCTAGCAAACGGTGTCGGATGCCCGAAAAAGCCCGTCAGTCATCGCAGCGCAATGAGTTTTACTTCGTGACGCCGTTCCCTTCAAATCGACTGCTCGTGGGCCTGATTCTGAGGTCGGAGCCCAGATATGCGGTTTACCCGATACGCGCGTCGCTCCAGCTGCTCTTCAACTGCGTCCGACGTCAGCCCGTCTCCAATTAACTGGGTGCCGGAAGGGAGCGGGACCGACGCACTGCCGGAACTATCGGGGGTTTTTTCGCGTTCAATTAACGTTAGGCAGGCCATTTGGCGTGGCTTATATACTTTTAGGCGTTGTGAGCTAACGGATGCGATCATACCAACTCACATGCACCGGATCCCATCAGAACTCCGAAGTTAAGCGAGTTTGGGCGAGAGTAGTACTAGGATGGGTGACCTCCTGGGAAGTCCTCGTGTTGCATCCCCTCTTTTTGTCTTTTTGTCGTTTCAATTGTCGTGGGCGTTTGCTTTCCGTCGTCTTATTCATCTGGCTGTCTTTGTTTTTCCACGACCCCGTGACGCAGCGTGGCAATCGGGGATAAAGTACGCTTAAATACTCCCAGAAAGCCCACAAAGGAATCAAAATACGAAAGTGACAAAGTTTCCCGAAACTGAATTTCGCCCTAGCAAACGGTGTCGGATGCCCGAAAAAGCCCGTCAGTCATCGCAGCGCAATGAGTTTTACTTCGTGACGCCGTTCCCTTCAAATCGACTGCTCGTGGGCCTGATTCTGAGGTCGGAGCCCAGATATGCGGTTTACCCGATACGCGCGTCGCTCCAGCTGCTCTTCAACTGCGTCCGACGTCAGCCCGTCTCCAATTAACTGGGTGCCGGAAGGGAGCGGGACCGACGCACTGCCGGAACTATCGGGGGTTTTTTCGCGTTCAATTAACGTTAGGCAGGCCATTTGGCGTGGCTTATATACTTTTAGGCGTTGTGAGCTAACGGATGCGATCATACCAACTCACATGCACCGGATCCCATCAGAACTCCGAAGTTAAGCGAGTTTGGGCGAGAGTAGTACTAGGATGGGTGACCTCCTGGGAAGTCCTCGTGTTGCATCCCCTCTTTTTGTCTTTTTGTCGTTTCAATTGTCGTGGGCGTTTGCTTTCCGTCGTCTTATTCATCTGGCTGTCTTTGTTTTTCCACGACCCCGTGACGCAGCGTGGCAATCGGGGATAAAGTACGCTTAAATACTCCCAGAAAGCCCACAAAGGAATCAAAATACGAAAGTGACAAAGTTTCCCGAAACTGAATTTCGCCCTAGCAAACGGTGTCGGATGCCCGAAAAAGCCCGTCAGTCATCGCAGCGCAATGAGTTTTACTTCGTGACGCCGTTCCCTTCAAATCGACTGCTCGTGGGCCTGATTCTGAGGTCGGAGCCCAGATATGCGGTTTACCCGATACGCGCGTCGCTCCAGCTGCTCTTCAACTGCGTCCGACGTCAGCCCGTCTCCAATTAACTGGGTGCCGGAAGGGAGCGGGACCGACGCACTGCCGGAACTATCGGGGGTTTTTTCGCGTTCAATTAACGTTAGGCAGGCCATTTGGCGTGGCTTATATACTTTTAGGCGTTGTGAGCTAACGGATGCGATCATACCAACTCACATGCACCGGATCCCATCAGAACTCCGAAGTTAAGCGAGTTTGGGGCGAGAGTAGTACTAGGATGGGTGACCTCCTGGGAAGTCCTCGTGTTGCATCCCCTCTTTTTGTCTTTTTGTCGTTTCAATTGTCGTGGGCGTTTGCTTTCCGTCGTCTTATTCATCTGGCTGTCTTTGTTTTTCCACGACCCCGTGACGCAGCGTGGCAATCGGGGATAAAGTACGCTTAAATACTCCCAGAAAGCCCACAAAGGAATCAAAATACGAAAGTGACAAAGTTTCCCGAAACTGAATTTCGCCCTAGCAAACGGTGTCGGATGCCCGAAAAAGCCCGTCAGTCATCGCAGCGCAATGAGTTTTACTTCGTGACGCCGTTCCCTTCAAATCGACTGCTCGTGGGCCTGATTCTGAGGTCGGAGCCCAGATATGCGGTTTACCCGATACGCGCGTCGCTCCAGCTGCTCTTCAACTGCGTCCGACGTCAGCCCGTCTCCAATTAACTGGGTGCCGGAAGGGAGCGGGACCGACGCACTGCCGGAACTATCGGGGGTTTTTTCGCGTTCAATTAACGTTAGGCAGGCCATTTGGCGTGGCTTATATACTTTTAGGCGTTGTGAGCTAACGGATGCGATCATACCAACTCACATGCACCGGATCCCATCAGAACTCCGAAGTTAAGCGAGTTTGGGCGAGAGTAGTACTAGGATGGGTGACCTCCTGGGAAGTCCTCGTGTTGCATCCCCTCTTTTTGTCTTTTTGTCGTTTCAATTGTCGTGGGCGTTTGCTTTCCGTCGTCTTATTCATCTGGCTGTCTTTGTTTTTCCACGACCCCGTGACGCAGCGTGGCAATCGGGGATAAAGTACGCTTAAATACTCCCAGAAAGCCCACAAAGGAATCAAAATACGAAAGTGACAAAGTTTCCCGAAACTGAATTTCGCCCTAGCAAACGGTGTCGGATGCCCGAAAAAGCCCGTCAGTCATCGCAGCGCAATGAGTTTTACTTCGTGACGCCGTTCCCTTCAAATCGACTGCTCGTGGGCCTGATTCTGAGGTCGGAGCCCAGATATGCGGTTTACCCGATACGCGCGTCGCTCCAGCTGCTCTTCAACTGCGTCCGACGTCAGCCCGTCTCCAATTAACTGGGTGCCGGAAGGGAGCGGGACCGACGCACTGCCGGAACTATCGGGGGTTTTTTCGCGTTCAATTAACGTTAGGCAGGCCATTTGGCGTGGCTTATATACTTTTAGGCGTTGTGAGCTAACGGATGCGATCATACCAACTCACATGCACCGGATCCCATCAGAACTCCGAAGTTAAGCGAGTTTGGGCGAGAGTAGTACTAGGATGGGTGACCTCCTGGGAAGTCCCTCGTGTTGCATCCCCTCTTTTTGTCTTTTTGTCGTTTCAATTGTCGTGGGCGTTTGCTTTCCGTCGTCTTATTCATCTGGCTGTCTTTGTTTTTCCACGACCCCGTGACGCAGCGTGGCAATCGGGGATAAAGTACGCTTAAATACTCCCAGAAAGCCCACAAAGGAATCAAAATACGAAAGTGACAAAGTTTCCCGAAACTGAATTTCGCCCTAGCAAACGGTGTCGGATGCCCGAAAAAGCCCGTCAGTCATCGCAGCGCAATGAGTTTTACTTCGTGACGCCGTTCCCTTCAAATCGACTGCTCGTGGGCCTGATTCTGAGGTCGGAGCCCAGATATGCGGTTTACCCGATACGCGCGTCGCTCCAGCTGCTCTTCAACTGCGTCCGACGTCAGCCCGTCTCCAATTAACTGGGTGCCGGAAGGGAGCGGGACCGACGCACTGCCGGAACTATCGGGGGTTTTTTCGCGTTCAATTAACGTTAGGCAGGCCATTTGGCGTGGCTTATATACTTTTAGGCGTTGTGAGCTAACGGATGCGATCATACCAACTCACATGCACCGGATCCCATCAGAACTCCGAAGTTAAGCGAGTTTGGGCGAGAGTAGTACTAGGATGGGTGACCTCCTGGGAAGTCCTCGTGTTGCATCCCCTCTTTTTGTCTTTTTGTCGTTTCAATTGTCGTGGGCGTTTGCTTTCCGTCGTCTTATTCATCTGGCTGTCTTTGTTTTTCCACGACCCCGTGACGCAGCGTGGCAATCGGGGATAAAGTACGCTTAAATACTCCCAGAAAGCCCACAAAGGAATCAAAATACGAAAGTGACAAAGTTTCCCGAAACTGAATTTCGCCCTAGCAAACGGTGTCGGATGCCCGAAAAAGCCCGTCAGTCATCGCAGCGCAATGAGTTTTACTTCGTGACGCCGTTCCCTTCAAATCGACTGCTCGTGGGCCTGATTCTGAGGTCGGAGCCCAGATATGCGGTTTACCCGATACGCGCGTCGCTCCAGCTGCTCTTCAACTGCGTCCGACGTCAGCCCGTCTCCAATTAACTGGGTGCCGGAAGGGAGCGGGACCGACGCACTGCCGGAACTATCGGGGGTTTTTTCGCGTTCAATTAACGTTAGGCAGGCCATTTGGCGTGGCTTATATACTTTTAGGCGTTGTGAGCTAACGGATGCGATCATACCAACTCACATGCACCGGATCCCATCAGAACTCCGAAGTTAAGCGAGTTTGGGCGAGAGTAGTACTAGGATGGGTGACCTCCTGGGAAGTCCTCGTGTTGCATCCCCTCTTTTTGTCTTTTTGTCGTTTCAATTGTCGTGGGCGTTTGCTTTCCGTCGTCTTATTCATCTGGCTGTCTTTGTTTTTCCACGACCCCGTGACGCAGCGTGGCAATCGGGGATAAAGTACGCTTAAATACTCCCAGAAAGCCCACAAAGGAATCAAAATACGAAAGTGACAAAGTTTCCCGAAACTGAATTTCGCCCTAGCAAACGGTGTCGGATGCCCGAAAAAGCCCGTCAGTCATCGCAGCGCAATGAGTTTTACTTCGTGACGCCGTTCCCTTCAAATCGACTGCTCGTGGGCCTGATTCTGAGGTCGGAGCCCAGATATGCGGTTTACCCGATACGCGCGTCGCTCCAGCTGCTCTTCAACTGCGTCCGACGTCAGCCCGTCTCCAATTAACTGGGTGCCGGAAGGGAGCGGGACCGACGCACTGCCGGAACTATCGGGGGTTTTTTCGCGTTCAATTAACGTTAGGCAGGCCATTTGGCGTGGCTTATATACTTTTAGGCGTTGTGAGCTAACGGATGCGATCATACCAACTCACATGCACCGGATCCCATCAGAACTCCGAAGTTAAGCGAGTTTGGGCGAGAGTAGTACTAGGATGGGTGACCTCCTGGGAAGTCCTCGTGTTGCATCCCCTCTTTTTGTCTTTTTGTCGTTTCAATTGTCGTGGGCGTTTGCTTTCCGTCGTCTTATTCATCTGGCTGTCTTTGTTTTTCCACGACCCCGTGACGCAGCGTGGCAATCGGGGATAAAGTACGCTTAAATACTCCCAGAAAGCCCACAAAGGAATCAAAATACGAAAGTGACAAAGTTTCCCGAAACTGAATTTCGCCCTAGCAAACGGTGTCGGATGCCCGAAAAAGCCCGTCAGTCATCGCAGCGCAATGAGTTTTACTTCGTGACGCCGTTCCCTTCAAATCGACTGCTCGTGGGCCTGATTCTGAGGTCGGAGCCCAGATATGCGGTTTACCCGATACGCGCGTCGCTCCAGCTGCTCTTCAACTGCGTCCGACGTCAGCCCGTCTCCAATTAACTGGGTGCCGGAAGGGAGCGGGACCGACGCACTGCCGGAACTATCGGGGGTTTTTTCGCGTTCAATTAACGTTAGGCAGGCCATTTGGCGTGGCTTATATACTTTTAGGCGTTGTGAGCTAACGGATGCGATCATACCAACTCACATGCACCGGATCCCATCAGAACTCCGAAGTTAAGCGAGTTTGGGCGAGAGTAGTACTAGGATGGGTGACCTCCTGGGAAGTCCTCGTGTTGCATCCCCTCTTTTTGTCTTTTTGTCGTTTCAATTGTCGTGGGCGTTTGCTTTCCGTCGTCTTATTCATCTGGCTGTCTTTGTTTTTCCACGACCCCGTGACGCAGCGTGGCAATCGGGGATAAAGTACGCTTAAATACTCCCAGAAAGCCCACAAAGGAATCAAAATACGAAAGTGACAAAGTTTCCCGAAACTGAATTTCGCCCTAGCAAACGGTGTCGGATGCCCGAAAAAGCCCGTCAGTCATCGCAGCGCAATGAGTTTTACTTCGTGACGCCGTTCCCTTCAAATCGACTGCTCGTGGGCCTGATTCTGAGGTCGGAGCCCAGATATGCGGTTTACCCGATACGCGCGTCGCTCCAGCTGCTCTTCAACTGCGTCCGACGTCAGCCCGTCTCCAATTAACTGGGTGCCGGAAGGGAGCGGGACCGACGCACTGCCGGAACTATCGGGGGTTTTTTCGCGTTCAATTAACGTTAGGCAGGCCATTTGGCGTGGCTTATATACTTTTAGGCGTTGTGAGCTAACGGATGCGATCATACCAACTCACATGCACCGGATCCCATCAGAACTCCGAAGTTAAGCGAGTTTGGGCGAGAGTAGTACTAGGATGGGTGACCTCCTGGGAAGTCCTCGTGTTGCATCCCCTCTTTTTGTCTTTTTGTCGTTTCAATTGTCGTGGGCGTTTGCTTTCCGTCGTCTTATTCATCTGGCTGTCTTTGTTTTTCCACGACCCCGTGACGCAGCGTGGCAATCGGGGATAAAGTACGCTTAAATACTCCCAGAAAGCCCACAAAGGAATCAAAATACGAAAGTGACAAAGTTTCCCGAAACTGAATTTCGCCCTAGCAAACGGTGTCGGATGCCCGAAAAAGCCCGTCAGTCATCGCAGCGCAATGAGTTTTACTTCGTGACGCCGTTCCCTTCAAATCGACTGCTCGTGGGCCTGATTCTGAGGTCGGAGCCCAGATATGCGGTTTACCCGATACGCGCGTCGCTCCAGCTGCTCTTCAACTGCGTCCGACGTCAGCCCGTCTCCAATTAACTGGGTGCCGGAAGGGAGCGGGACCGACGCACTGCCGGAACTATCGGGGGTTTTTTCGCGTTCAATTAACGTTAGGCAGGCCATTTGGCGTGGCTTATATACTTTTAGGCGTTGTGAGCTAACGGATGCGATCATACCAACTCACATGCACCGGATCCCATCAGAACTCCGAAGTTAAGCGAGTTTGGGCGAGAGTAGTACTAGGATGGGTGACCTCCTGGGAAGTCCTCGTGTTGCATCCCCTCTTTTTGTCTTTTTGTCGTTTCAATTGTCGTGGGCGTTTGCTTTCCGTCGTCTTATTCATCTGGCTGTCTTTGTTTTTCCACGACCCCGTGACGCAGCGTGGCAATCGGGGATAAAGTACGCTTAAATACTCCCAGAAAGCCCACAAAGGAATCAAAATACGAAAGTGACAAAGTTTCCCGAAACTGAATTTCGCCCTAGCAAACGGTGTCGGATGCCCGAAAAAGCCCGTCAGTCATCGCAGCGCAATGAGTTTTTACTTCGTGACGCCGTTCCCTTCAAATCGACTGCTCGTGGGCCTGATTCTGAGGTCGGAGCCCAGATATGCGGTTTACCCGATACGCGCGTCGCTCCAGCTGCTCTTCAACTGCGTCCGACGTCAGCCCGTCTCCAATTAACTGGGTGCCGGAAGGGAGCGGGACCGACGCACTGCCGGAACTATCGGGGGTTTTTTCGCGTTCAATTAACGTTAGGCAGGCCATTTGGCGTGGCTTATATACTTTTAGGCGTTGTGAGCTAACGGATGCGATCATACCAACTCACATGCACCGGATCCCATCAGAACTCCGAAGTTAAGCGAGTTTGGGCGAGAGTAGTACTAGGATGGGTGACCTCCTGGGAAGTCCTCGTGTTGCATCCCCTCTTTTTGTCTTTTTGTCGTTTCAATTGTCGTGGGCGTTTGCTTTCCGTCGTCTTATTCATCTGGCTGTCTTTGTTTTTCCACGACCCCGTGACGCAGCGTGGCAATCGGGGATAAAGTACGCTTAAATACTCCCAGAAAGCCCACAAAGGAATCAAAATACGAAAGTGACAAAGTTTCCCGAAACTGAATTTCGCCCTAGCAAACGGTGTCGGATGCCCGAAAAAGCCCGTCAGTCATCGCAGCGCAATGAGTTTTACTTCGTGACGCCGTTCCCTTCAAATCGACTGCTCGTGGGCCTGATTCTGAGGTCGGAGCCCAGATATGCGGTTTACCCGATACGCGCGTCGCTCCAGCTGCTCTTCAACTGCGTCCGACGTCAGCCCGTCTCCAATTAACTGGGTGCCGGAAGGGAGCGGGACCGACGCACTGCCGGAACTATCGGGGGTTTTTTCGCGTTCAATTAACGTTAGGCAGGCCATTTGGCGTGGCTTATATACTTTTAGGCGTTGTGAGCTAACGGATGCGATCATACCAACTCACATGCACCGGATCCCATCAGAACTCCGAAGTTAAGCGAGTTTGGGCGAGAGTAGTACTAGGATGGGTGACCTCCTGGGAAGTCCTCGTGTTGCATCCCCTCTTTTTGTCTTTTTGTCGTTTCAATTGTCGTGGGCGTTTGCTTTCCGTCGTCTTATTCATCTGGCTGTCTTTGTTTTTCCACGACCCCGTGACGCAGCGTGGCAATCGGGGATAAAGTACGCTTAAATACTCCCAGAAAGCCCACAAAGGAATCAAAATACGAAAGTGACAAAGTTTCCCGAAACTGAATTTCGCCCTAGCAAACGGTGTCGGATGCCCGAAAAAGCCCGTCAGTCATCGCAGCGCAATGAGTTTTACTTCGTGACGCCGTTCCCTTCAAATCGACTGCTCGTGGGCCTGATTCTGAGGTCGGAGCCCAGATATGCGGTTTACCCGATACGCGCGTCGCTCCAGCTGCTCTTCAACTGCGTCCGACGTCAGCCCGTCTCCAATTAACTGGGTGCCGGAAGGGAGCGGGACCGACGCACTGCCGGAACTATCGGGGGTTTTTTCGCGTTCAATTAACGTTAGGCAGGCCATTTGGCGTGGCTTATATACTTTTAGGCGTTGTGAGCTAACGGATGCGATCATACCAACTCACATGCACCGGATCCCATCAGAACTCCGAAGTTAAGCGAGTTTGGGCGAGAGTAGTACTAGGATGGGTGACCTCCTGGGAAGTCCTCGTGTTGCATCCCCTCTTTTTGTCTTTTTGTCGTTTCAATTGTCGTGGGCGTTTGCTTTCCGTCGTCTTATTCATCTGGCTGTCTTTGTTTTTCCACGACCCCGTGACGCAGCGTGGCAATCGGGGATAAAGTACGCTTAAATACTCCCAGAAAGCCCACAAAGGAATCAAAATACGAAAGTGACAAAGTTTCCCGAAACTGAATTTCGCCCTAGCAAACGGTGTCGGATGCCCGAAAAAGCCCGTCAGTCATCGCAGCGCAATGAGTTTTACTTCGTGACGCCGTTCCCTTCAAATCGACTGCTCGTGGGCCTGATTCTGAGGTCGGAGCCCAGATATGCGGTTTACCCGATACGCGCGTCGCTCCAGCTGCTCTTCAACTGCGTCCGACGTCAGCCCGTCTCCAATTAACTGGGTGCCGGAAGGGAGCGGGACCGACGCACTGCCGGAACTATCGGGGGTTTTTTCGCGTTCAATTAACGTTAGGCAGGCCATTTGGCGTGGCTTATATACTTTTAGGCGTTGTGAGCTAACGGATGCGATCATACCAACTCACATGCACCGGATCCCATCAGAACTCCGAAGTTAAGCGAGTTTGGGCGAGAGTAGTACTAGGATGGGTGACCTCCTGGGAAGTCCTCGTGTTGCATCCCCTCTTTTTGTCTTTTTGTCGTTTCAATTGTCGTGGGCGTTTGCTTTCCGTCGTCTTATTCATCTGGCTGTCTTTGTTTTTCCACGACCCCGTGACGCAGCGTGGCAATCGGGGATAAAGTACGCTTAAATACTCCCAGAAAGCCCACAAAGGAATCAAAATACGAAAGTGACAAAGTTTCCCGAAACTGAATTTCGCCCTAGCAAACGGTGTCGGATGCCCGAAAAAGCCCGTCAGTCATCGCAGCGCAATGAGTTTTACTTCGTGACGCCGTTCCCTTCAAATCGACTGCTCGTGGGCCTGATTCTGAGGTCGGAGCCCAGATATGCGGTTTACCCGATACGCGCGTCGCTCCAGCTGCTCTTCAACTGCGTCCGACGTCAGCCCGTCTCCAATTAACTGGGTGCCGGAAGGGAGCGGGACCGACGCACTGCCGGAACTATCGGGGGTTTTTTCGCGTTCAATTAACGTTAGGCAGGCCATTTGGCGTGGCTTATATACTTTTAGGCGTTGTGAGCTAACGGATGCGATCATACCAACTCACATGCACCGGATCCCATCAGAACTCCGAAGTTAAGCGAGTTTGGGCGAGAGTAGTACTAGGATGGGTGACCTCCTGGGAAGTCCTCGTGTTGCATCCCCTCTTTTTGTCTTTTTGTCGTTTCAATTGTCGTGGGCGTTTGCTTTCCGTCGTCTTATTCATCTGGCTGTCTTTGTTTTTCCACGACCCCGTGACGCAGCGTGGCAATCGGGGATAAAGTACGCTTAAATACTCCCAGAAAGCCCACAAAGGAATCAAAATACGAAAGTGACAAAGTTTCCCGAAACTGAATTTCGCCCTAGCAAACGGTGTCGGATGCCCGAAAAAGCCCGTCAGTCATCGCAGCGCAATGAGTTTTACTTCGTGACGCCGTTCCCTTCAAATCGACTGCTCGTGGGCCTGATTCTGAGGTCGGAGCCCAGATATGCGGTTTACCCGATACGCGCGTCGCTCCAGCTGCTCTTCAACTGCTTCCGGCGTCAGCCCGTCTCCAATTAACTGGGTGCCGGAAGGGAGCGGGACCGACGCACTGCCGGAACTATCGGGGGTTTTTTCGCGTTCAATTAACGTTAGGCAGGCCATTTGGCGTGGCTTATATACTTTTAGGCGTTGTGAGCTAACGGATGCGATCATACCAACTCACATGCACCGGATCCCATCAGAACTCCGAAGTTAAGCGAGTTTGGGCGAGAGTAGTACTAGGATGGGTGACCTCCTGGGAAGTCCTCGTGTTGCATCCCCTCTTTTTGTCTTTTTGTCGTTTCAATTGTCGTGGGCGTTTGCTTTCCGTCGTCTTATTCATCTGGCTGTCTTTGTTTTTCCACGACCCCGTGACGCAGCGTGGCAATCGGGGATAAAGTACGCTTAAATACTCCCAGAAAGCCCACAAAGGAATCAAAATACGAAAGTGACAAAGTTTCCCGAAACTGAATTTCGCCCTAGCAAACGGTGTCGGATGCCCGAAAAAGCCCGTCAGTCATCGCAGCGCAATGAGTTTTACTTCGTGACGCCGTTCCCTTCAAATCGACTGCTCGTGGGCCTGATTCTGAGGTCGGAGCCCAGATATGCGGTTTACCCGATACGCGCGTCGCTCCAGCTGCTCTTCAACTGCTTCCGGCGTCAGCCCGTCTCCAATTAACTGGGTGCCGGAAGGGAGCGGGACCGACGCACTGCCGGAACTATCGGGGGTTTTTTCGCGTTCAATTAACGTTAGGCAGGCCATTTGGCGTGGCTTATATACTTTTAGGCGTTGTGAGCTAACGGATGCGATCATACCAACTCACATGCACCGGATCCCATCAGAACTCCGAAGTTAAGCGAGTTTGGGCGAGAGTAGTACTAGGATGGGTGACCTCCTGGGAAGTCCTCGTGTTGCATCCCCTCTTTTTGTCTTTTTGTCGTTTCAATTGTCGTGGGCGTTTGCTTTCCGTCGTCTTATTCATCTGGCTGTCTTTGTTTTTCCACGACCCCGTGACGCAGCGTGGCAATCGGGGATAAAGTACGCTTAAATACTCCCAGAAAGCCCACAAAGGAATCAAAATACGAAAGTGACAAAGTTTCCCGAAACTGAATTTCGCCCTAGCAAACGGTGTCGGATGCCCGAAAAAGCCCGTCAGTCATCGCAGCGCAATGAGTTTTACTTCGTGACGCCGTTCCCTTCAAATCGACTGCTCGTGGGCCTGATTCTGAGGTCGGAGCCCAGATATGCGGTTTACCCGATACGCGCGTCGCTCCAGCTGCTCTTCAACTGCTTCCGGCGTCAGCCCGTCTCCAATTAACTGGGTGCCGGAAGGGAGCGGGACCGACGCACTGCCGGAACTATCGGGGGTTTTTTCGCGTTCAATTAACGTTAGGCAGGCCATTTGGCGTGGCTTATATACTTTTAGGCGTTATGAGCTAACGGATGCGATCATACCAACTCACATGCACCGGATCCCATCAGAACTCCGAAGTTAAGCGAGTTTGGGCGAGAGTAGTACTAGGATGGGTGACCTCCTGGGAAGTCCTCGTGTTGCATCCCCTCTTTTTGTCTTTTTGTCGTTTCAATTGTCGTGGGCGTTTGCTTTCCGTCGTCTTATTCATCTGGCTGTCTTTGTTTTTCCACGACCCCGTGACGCAGCGTGGCAATCGGGGATAAAGTACGCTTAAATACTCCCAGAAAGCCCACAAAGGAATCAAAATACGAAAGTGACAAAGTTTCCCGAAACTGAATTTCGCCCTAGCAAACGGTGTCGGATGCCCGAAAAAGCCCGTCAGTCATCGCAGCGCAATGAGTTTTACTTCGTGACGCCGTTCCCTTCAAATCGACTGCTCGTGGGCCTGATTCTGAGGTCGGAGCCCAGATATGCGGTTTACCCGATACGCGCGTCGCTCCAGCTGCTCTTCAACTGCGTCCGACGTCAGCCCGTCTCCAATTAACTGGGTGCCGGAAGGGAGCGGGGACCGACGCACTGCCGGAACTATCGGGGGTTTTTTCGCGTTCAATTAACGTTAGGCAGGCCATTTGGCGTGGCTTATATACTTTTAGGCGTTGTGAGCTAACGGATGCGATCATACCAACTCACATGCACCGGATCCCATCAGAACTCCGAAGTTAAGCGAGTTTGGGCGAGAGTAGTACTAGGATGGGTGACCTCCTGGGAAGTCCTCGTGTTGCATCCCCTCTTTTTGTCTTTTTGTCGTTTCAATTGTCGTGGGCGTTTGCTTTCCGTCGTCTTATTCATCTGGCTGTCTTTGTTTTTCCACGACCCCGTGACGCAGCGTGGCAATCGGGGATAAAGTACGCTTAAATACTCCCAGAAAGCCCACAAAGGAATCAAAATACGAAAGTGACAAAGTTTCCCGAAACTGAATTTCGCCCTAGCAAACGGTGTCGGATGCCCGAAAAAGCCCGTCAGTCATCGCAGCGCAATGAGTTTTACTTCGTGACGCCGTTCCCTTCAAATCGACTGCTCGTGGGCCTGATTCTGAGGTCGGAGCCCAGATATGCGGTTTACCCGATACGCGCGTCGCTCCAGCTGCTCTTCAACTGCTTCCGGCGTCAGCCCGTCTCCAATTAACTGGGTGCCGGAAGGGAGCGGGACCGACGCACTGCCGGAACTATCGGGGGTTTTTTTCGCGTTCAATTAACGTTAGGCAGGCCATTTGGCGTGGCTTATATACTTTTAGGCGTTGTGAGCTAACGGATGCGATCATACCAACTCACATGCACCGGATCCCATCAGAACTCCGAAGTTAAGCGAGTTTGGGCGAGAGTAGTACTAGGATGGGTGACCTCCTGGGAAGTCCTCGTGTTGCATCCCCTCTTTTTGTCTTTTTGTCGTTTCAATTGTCGTGGGCGTTTGCTTTCCGTCGTCTTATTCATCTGGCTGTCTTTGTTTTTCCACGACCCCGTGACGCAGCGTGGCAATCGGGGATAAAGTACGCTTAAATACTCCCAGAAAGCCCACAAAGGAATCAAAATACGAAAGTGACAAAGTTTCCCGAAACTGAATTTCGCCCTAGCAAACGGTGTCGGATGCCCGAAAAAGCCCGTCAGTCATCGCAGCGCAATGAGTTTTACTTCGTGACGCCGTTCCCTTCAAATCGACTGCTCGTGGGCCTGATTCTGAGGTCGGAGCCCAGATATGCGGTTTACCCGATACGCGCGTCGCTCCAGCTGCTCTTCAACTGCTTCCGGCGTCAGCCCGTCTCCAATTAACTGGGTGCCGGAAGGGAGCGGGACCGACGCACTGCCGGAACTATCGGGGGTTTTTTCGCGTTCAATTAACGTTAGGCAGGCCATTTGGCGTGGCTTATATACTTTTAGGCGTTGTGAGCTAACGGATGCGATCATACCAACTCACATGCACCGGATCCCATCAGAACTCCGAAGTTAAGCGAGTTTGGGCGAGAGTAGTACTAGGATGGGTGACCTCCTGGGAAGTCCTCGTGTTGCATCCCCTCTTTTTGTCTTTTTGTCGTTTCAATTGTCGTGGGCGTTTGCTTTCCGTCGTCTTATTCATCTGGCTGTCTTTGTTTTTCCACGACCCCGTGACGCAGCGTGGCAATCGGGGATAAAGTACGCTTAAATACTCCCAGAAAGCCCACAAAGGAATCAAAATACGAAAGTGACAAAGTTTCCCGAAACTGAATTTCGCCCTAGCAAACGGTGTCGGATGCCCGAAAAAGCCCGTCAGTCATCGCAGCGCAATGAGTTTTACTTCGTGACGCCGTTCCCTTCAAATCGACTGCTCGTGGGCCTGATTCTGAGGTCGGAGCCCAGATATGCGGTTTACCCGATACGCGCGTCGCTCCAGCTGCTCTTCAACTGCTTCCGGCGTCAGCCCGTCTCCAATTAACTGGGTGCCGGAAGGGAGCGGGACCGACGCACTGCCGGAACTATCGGGGGTTTTTTCGCGTTCAATTAACGTTAGGCAGGCCATTTGGCGTGGCTTATATACTTTTAGGCGTTGTGAGCTAACGGATGCGATCATACCAACTCACATGCACCGGATCCCATCAGAACTCCGAAGTTAAGCGAGTTTGGGCGAGAGTAGTACTAGGATGGGTGACCTCCTGGGAAGTCCTCGTGTTGCATCCCCTCTTTTTGTCTTTTTGTCGTTTCAATTGTCGTGGGCGTTTGCTTTCCGTCGTCTTATTCATCTGGCTGTCTTTGTTTTTCCACGACCCCGTGACGCAGCGTGGCAATCGGGGATAAAGTACGCTTAAATACTCCCAGAAAGCCCACAAAGGAATCAAAATACGAAAGTGACAAAGTTTCCCGAAACTGAATTTCGCCCTAGCAAACGGTGTCGGATGCCCGAAAAAGCCCGTCAGTCATCGCAGCGCAATGAGTTTTACTTCGTGACGCCGTTCCCTTCAAATCGACTGCTCGTGGGCCTGATTCTGAGGTCGGAGCCCAGATATGCGGTTTACCCGATACGCGCGTCGCTCCAGCTGCTCTTCAACTGCGTCCGACGTCAGCCCGTCTCCAATTAACTGGGTGCCGGAAGGGAGCGGGACCGACGCACTGCCGGAACTATCGGGGGTTTTTTCGCGTTCAATTAACGTTAGGCAGGCCATTTGGCGTGGCTTATATACTTTTAGGCGTTGTGAGCTAACGGATGCGATCATACCAACTCACATGCACCGGATCCCATCAGAACTCCGAAGTTAAGCGAGTTTGGGCGAGAGTAGTACTAGGATGGGTGACCTCCTGGGAAGTCCTCGTGTTGCATCCCCTCTTTTTGTCTTTTTGTCGTTTCAATTGTCGTGGGCGTTTGCTTTCCGTCGTCTTATTCATCTGGCTGTCTTTGTTTTTCCACGACCCCGTGACGCAGCGTGGCAATCGGGGATAAAGTACGCTTAAATACTCCCAGAAAGCCCACAAAGGAATCAAAATACGAAAGTGACAAAGTTTCCCGAAACTGAATTTCGCCCTAGCAAACGGTGTCGGATGCCCGAAAAAGCCCGTCAGTCATCGCAGCGCAATGAGTTTTACTTCGTGACGCCGTTCCCTTCAAATCGACTGCTCGTGGGCCTGATTCTGAGGTCGGAGCCCAGATATGCGGTTTACCCGATACGCGCGTCGCTCCAGCTGCTCTTCAACTGCGTCCGGCGTCAGCCCGTCTCCAATTAACTGGGTGCCGGAAGGGAGCGGGACCGACGCACTGCCGGAACTATCGGGGGTTTTTTCGCGTTCAATTAACGTTAGGCAGGCCATTTGGCGTGGCTTATATACTTTTAGGCGTTGTGAGCTAACGGATGCGATCATACCAACTCACATGCACCGGATCCCATCAGAACTCCGAAGTTAAGCGAGTTTGGGCGAGAGTAGTACTAGGATGGGTGACCTCCTGGGAAGTCCTCGTGTTGCATCCCCTCTTTTTGTCTTTTTGTCGTTTCAATTGTCGTGGGCGTTTGCTTTCCGTCGTCTTATTCATCTGGCTGTCTTTGTTTTTCCACGACCCCGTGACGCAGCGTGGCAATCGGGGATAAAGTACGCTTAAATACTCCCAGAAAGCCCACAAAGGAATCAAAATACGAAAGTGACAAAGTTTCCCGAAACTGAATTTCGCCCTAGCAAACGGTGTCGGATGCCCGAAAAAGCCCGTCAGTCATCGCAGCGCAATGAGTTTTACTTCGTGACGCCGTTCCCTTCAAATCGACTGCTCGTGGGCCTGATTCTGAGGTCGGAGCCCAGATATGCGGTTTACCCGATACGCGCGTCGCTCCAGCTGCTCTTCAACTGCGTCCGACGTCAGCCCGTCTCCAATTAACTGGGTGCCGGAAGGGAGCGGGACCGACGCACTGCCGGAACTATCGGGGGTTTTTTCGCGTTCAATTAACGTTAGGCAGGCCATTTGGCGTGGCTTATATACTTTTAGGCGTTGTGAGCTAACGGATGCGATCATACCAACTCACATGCACCGGATCCCATCAGAACTCCGAAGTTAAGCGAGTTTGGGCGAGAGTAGTACTAGGATGGGTGACCTCCTGGGAAGTCCTCGTGTTGCATCCCCTCTTTTTGTCTTTTTGTCGTTTCAATTGTCGTGGGCGTTTGCTTTCCGTCGTCTTATTCATCTGGCTGTCTTTGTTTTTCCACGACCCCGTGACGCAGCGTGGCAATCGGGGATAAAGTACGCTTAAATACTCCCAGAAAGCCCACAAAGGAATCAAAATACGAAAGTGACAAAGTTTCCCGAAACTGAATTTCGCCCTAGCAAACGGTGTCGGATGCCCGAAAAAGCCCGTCAGTCATCGCAGCGCAATGAGTTTTACTTCGTGACGCCGTTCCCTTCAAATCGACTGCTCGTGGGCCTGATTCTGAGGTCGGAGCCCAGATATGCGGTTTACCCGATACGCGCGTCGCTCCAGCTGCTCTTCAACTGCGTCCGGCGTCAGCCCGTCTCCAATTAACTGGGTGCCGGAAGGGAGCGGGACCGACGCACTGCCGGAACTATCGGGGGTTTTTTCGCGTTCAATTAACGTTAGGCAGGCCATTTGGCGTGGCTTATATACTTTTAGGCGTTGTGAGCTAACGGATGCGATCATACCAACTCACATGCACCGGATCCCATCAGAACTCCGAAGTTAAGCGAGTTTGGGCGAGAGTAGTACTAGGATGGGTGACCTCCTGGGAAGTCCTCGTGTTGCATCCCCTCTTTTTGTCTTTTTGTCGTTTCAATTGTCGTGGGCGTTTGCTTTCCGTCGTCTTATTCATCTGGCTGTCTTTGTTTTTCCACGACCCCGTGACGCAGCGTGGCAATCGGGGATAAAGTACGCTTAAATACTCCCAGAAAGCCCACAAAGGAATCAAAATACGAAAGTGACAAAGTTTCCCGAAACTGAATTTCGCCCTAGCAAACGGTGTCGGATGCCCGAAAAAGCCCGTCAGTCATCGCAGCGCAATGAGTTTTACTTCGTGACGCCGTTCCCTTCAAATCGACTGCTCGTGGGCCTGATTCTGAGGTCGGAGCCCAGATATGCGGTTTACCCGATACGCGCGTCGCTCCAGCTGCTCTTCAACTGCGTCCGACGTCAGCCCGTCTCCAATTAACTGGGTGCCGGAAGGGAGCGGGACCGACGCACTGCCGGAACTATCGGGGGTTTTTTCGCGTTCAATTAACGTTAGGCAGGCCATTTGGCGTGGCTTATATACTTTTAGGCGTTGTGAGCTAACGGATGCGATCATACCAACTCACATGCACCGGATCCCATCAGAACTCCGAAGTTAAGCGAGTTTGGGCGAGAGTAGTACTAGGATGGGTGACCTCCTGGGAAGTCCTCGTGTTGCATCCCCTCTTTTTGTCTTTTTGTCGTTTCAATTGTCGTGGGCGTTTGCTTTCCGTCGTCTTATTCATCTGGCTGTCTTTGTTTTTCCACGACCCCGTGACGCAGCGTGGCAATCGGGGATAAAGTACGCTTAAATACTCCCAGAAAGCCCACAAAGGAATCAAAATACGAAAGTGACAAAGTTTCCCGAAACTGAATTTCGCCCTAGCAAACGGTGTCGGATGCCCGAAAAAGCCCGTCAGTCATCGCAGCGCAATGAGTTTTACTTCGTGACGCCGTTCCCTTCAAATCGACTGCTCGTGGGCCTGATTCTGAGGTCGGAGCCCAGATATGCGGTTTACCCGATACGCGCGTCGCTCCAGCTGCTCTTCAACTGCTTCCGGCGTCAGCCCGTCTCCAATTAACTGGGTGCCGGAAGGGAGCGGGACCGACGCACTGCCGGAACTATCGGGGGTTTTTTCGCGTTCAATTAACGTTAGGCAGGCCATTTGGCGTGGCTTATATACTTTTAGGCGTTGTGAGCTAACGGATGCGATCATACCAACTCACATGCACCGGATCCCATCAGAACTCCGAAGTTAAGCGAGTTTGGGCGAGAGTAGTACTAGGATGGGTGACCTCCTGGGAAGTCCTCGTGTTGCATCCCCTCTTTTTGTCTTTTTGTCGTTTCAATTGTCGTGGGCGTTTGCTTTCCGTCGTCTTATTCATCTGGCTGTCTTTGTTTTTCCACGACCCCGTGACGCAGCGTGGCAATCGGGGATAAAGTACGCTTAAATACTCCCAGAAAGCCCACAAAGGAATCAAAATACGAAAGTGACAAAGTTTCCCGAAACTGAATTTCGCCCTAGCAAACGGTGTCGGATGCCCGAAAAAGCCCGTCAGTCATCGCAGCGCAATGAGTTTTACTTCGTGACGTCGTTCCCTTCAAATCGACTGCTCGTGGGCCTGATTCTGAGGTCGGAGCCCAGATATGCGGTTTACCCGATACGCGCGTCGCTCCAGCTGCTCTTCAACTGCTTCCGGCGTCAGCCCGTCTCCAATTAACTGGGTGCCGGAAGGGAGCGGGACCGACGCACTGCCGGAACTATCGGGGGTTTTTTCGCGTTCAATTAACGTTAGGCAGGCCATTTGGCGTGGCTTATATACTTTTAGGCGTTGTGAGCTAACGGATGCGATCATACCAACTCACATGCACCGGATCCCATCAGAACTCCGAAGTTAAGCGAGTTTGGGCGAGAGTAGTACTAGGATGGGTGACCTCCTGGGAAGTCCTCGTGTTGCATCCCCTCTTTTTGTCTTTTTGTCGTTTCAATTGTCGTGGGCGTTTGCTTTCCGTCGTCTTATTCATCTGGCTGTCTTTGTTTTTCCACGACCCCGTGACGCAGCGTGGCAATCGGGGATAAAGTACGCTTAAATACTCCCAGAAAGCCCACAAAGGAATCAAAATACGAAAGTGACAAAGTTTCCCGAAACTGAATTTCGCCCTAGCAAACGGTGTCGGATGCCCGAAAAAGCCCGTCAGTCATCGCAGCGCAATGAGTTTTACTTCGTGACGCCGTTCCCTTCAAATCGACTGCTCGTGGGCCTGATTCTGAGGTCGGAGCCCAGATATGCGGTTTACCCGATACGCGCGTCGCTCCAGCTGCTCTTCAACTGCTTCCGGCGTCAGCCCGTCTCCAATTAACTGGGTGCCGGAAGGGAGCGGGACCGACGCACTGCCGGAACTATCGGGGGTTTTTTCGCGTTCAATTAACGTTAGGCAGGCCATTTGGCGTGGCTTATATACTTTTAGGCGTTGTGAGCTAACGGATGCGATCATACCAACTCACATGCACCGGATCCCATCAGAACTCCGAAGTTAAGCGAGTTTGGGCGAGAGTAGTACTCGGATGGGTGACCTCCTGGGAAGTCCTCGTGTTGCATCCCCTCTTTTTGTCTTTTTGTCGTTTCAATTGTCGTGGGCGTTTGCTTTCCGTCGTCTTATTCATCTGGCTGTCTTTGTTTTTCCACGACCCCGTGACGCAGCGTGGCAATCGGGGATAAAGTACGCTTAAATACTCCCAGAAAGCCCACAAAGGAATCAAAATACGAAAGTGACAAAGTTTCCCGAAACTGAATTTCGCCCTAGCAAACGGTGTCGGATGCCCGAAAAAGCCCGTCAGTCATCGCAGCGCAATAAGTTTTACTTCGTGACGCCGTTCCCTTCAAATCGACTGCTCGTGGGCCTGATTCTGAGGTCGGAGCCCAGATATGCGGTTTACCCGATACGCGCGTCGCTCCAGCTGCTCTTCAACTGCTTCCGGCGTCAGCCCGAGGAGCCCGTCTCCAATTAACTGGGTGCCGGAAAGGAGTGGGACCGACGCACTGCCTGAATTATCGGGGGTTTTTTCGCGTTCAATTAGCGTTAGGTAGGCCATTTGGCGTGGCTCAAGCGTGACTTGTATACTTTTAGGCGTTG
>CM059235.1:24180483-24345483 GCA_030345395.1 Prunus mongolica
GGCATAATAGATTCTTGCTCTTCTTAGCCTTGCAAATGAGGCGGTTGATAGACCCTTCCTGTCCTAGTGGTATGGTTAACATAAACTTCTTCCTCTGAGGCTAGCTCTAGGACAAGCGGAGGTGGTTCTTTCTCCTCTAGGGTAGGGACCGACGCACTGCCGGAATTATCGGGGGTTTTTTCGCGTTCAATTAACGTTAGGTAGGCCATTTGGCGTTGCTCAAGCGTGGCTTATATACTTTTAGGCGTTGTGAGCTAACGGATGCGATCATACCAACTCACATGCACCGGATCCCATCAGAACTCCGAAGTCAAGCGAGTTTGGGCGAGAGTAGTACTAGGATGGGTGACCTCTTGGGAAGTCCTCGTGTTGCATCCCCTCTTTTTGTCGTTTCAATTGTCGTGGGCGTTTGCTTTCCGTCGTCTTATTCATCTGGCTGTCTTTGTTTTTCCACGACCCCGTGACGCAGCGTGGCAATCGGGGATAAAGTACGCTTAAATACTCCCAGAAAGCCCACAAAGGAATCAAAATACGAAAGTGACAAAGTGTCCCGAAACTGAATTTCGCCCTAACAAACGGTGTCGGATGCCCGAAAAATCCCGTCAGTCATTGCAGCGCAATGAGTTTTACTCGTGACGCCGTTCTCTTCAAATCGACTGCTCGTGGGCCTGATTCTGAGGTCGGAGCCCAGATATGCGGTTTACCCGATACGCAAAGAAACCTAGAATTTATGGATTATGTTTATGGATAATGTTCTTGTTGGTCTCGGAAAACACAATTTGGATGGAATTTATGGTTTCTGTTTAAGGTAATGTTCTTGTTGATCTTGACACACATTTAATAATTATTTGTCAAATTTTTAATTCTTTAAGCATTGGTACAGTACAAGTTCCGTGTGCTTGTGGCTATAAAGAACAACGTGTTGTTCCCTTCTCTCTCTAGTTACTTTCTTTATACCTTTCCCATTACTCACAAGAAGCAAAATAAATCAAATTGGAATTTAACCACTCAATGTGTCAATTAAAGCACTCTATTACTATATCATATTTTTCTCCTTCACAAAAGCAAGCATTTCTTGAACCATAATGGTTTTTGTTTTTTTTGGTTGAAAAACCCATATTGGGTTTATGCAAGGGCGCTTTGAATTTCCAGTGCTGCGATTGTGGAAGTACAGAGCTTTCAAACGTAAAACACCACTAGGCTTAACACTAAAGGGTTAATTGTCAATTTACCCCGTGAACTTGTATGCTACTTTCAATTTGCACCCTGACCTATTTTTTATCGCCAATTCCCACCTACTGTCTAAACCAACTTTTTGACATCCAATAGTCCATCAAATTGTCACTGTTCAAAGGGTAGTTTCGTCTCTCCACCCTAATAACTCCACTCAGCCCCTTTCCCAATCACACAAGTCGTTGATTTAAAAAGAAACAAGAAAAACAAAAGTCACTGAAGGGTCAATTCACACAACTATTAGTAAAGTAGGGTTTGTTTTGGGGAAGAAGATATTCGACGATTCAGCACTGAATAGATGATTTGAAGACTGGGGGAAATTGGTGAGAGTCTTGAATACGGGTTTTGTGAATTCGACGAAATATGGCTCCGATTATGTGTAGCAGTGGTCGTCCTCCGAAGTACTGTAAGTCTTATTTTTTTCTCTTTTTGAATTCACTCTCTCAACTCTTTTTCTTTTTTCTTTTTTCTTTTTTTGGAATAAATGCTTTATTAAAATAATAAACATCATAAGAATGTACATAAGATAGCACTGAAAACAATCAATACTATTCAAAACCCGAACATGAGAGACAGGAACAAATGTGTCATCTTTTTAAATTATCTTTAGTTTATCTTTCCCTCTCCCACTACTCTTTCGTCCCTTCGCACCCTCTGCATTTTTTGTCTCTCTTTCTTCTACATTCATCATCCGCCTGCAATCTTCTCTTGTCTACTAATTAAATTGTGGCTTGAAGCAAATGAGAGGGAAAAAAAAGTAGCTATATCTCCTATATGGTCTGTTGGAACAAAGAAATCTTCCATATCTTCTCTACTAATTTGGATTTTCTTCGAGTTTCTCATATGCTATGTTTTAGCTTTAACTTTATATTCAGCATCTTCATAACCAATATTTATTAAAAGAAAACTATTAGGTGATAAAAATAAAATATGAAGAAGAAACTGGATTGTACGATACAACAAATTAAAATATAACACTACTATATAAAAATTTGTAATAATTACTGGTGGGAAATTGTAAGATGTAGAGGGGACGAATGAATGGAGAAGAGAGAGATAAAGAGACGCAGAGGGACGAATGGCAACAGCCAAATAGGAAATGAAGAGAATGAAAACTAATCAAAAACATGATATTACAGACACAAAGACCCAGTTTCTCTCCAACGCCCACAAGTTGGCTAGATTAATGTGATCCACCTTGCAACTTCTTGTGTAGATTATTAAAACAATGATTTATCAATATTAATCTTAATTCTAGTTTGTTATTTAGATGGAATGGTTTGCTGAAATTGGATGGCTAGTTTGTGATTTCAGGGTTACTGGAAAAGCAAAAAGGGAGGTGGTGTTAATGACAAGGCACGAAGAAGAGAAGAAGACGTGCCTTGTGTCAATAAGCTAGCAAAACTTAATTAAATGATGAGTGAGGAAATGCAAAAGTCAATTAAAATTTATTTTCTATAAATGCTTATTTAAAGAATAAAATTATTAATTTGTTTAATCAAATCCATTAATAGTGGGTTTAAAACTTGTGTCAAAATTTGTGTCAAAAACATGGTATCACGGATCCACCCCCATATATATATATATAGCTTTCAATGGCTTTAAAAGAAGTAAAAATGAAAAATTAATTAAGTAAAACAAATAATAAATAAACATCTTCCAATAGGGCAAGCCACATAGCACACAACACCTCTTTAGATAAACATCTTCCCGCTACATTCTTCTATAACAAGCAGATAGAGAAACAAATAAAGGTAGGTACCCTTCTCTTGTATTCAGTGAACCAGGCCGTCTATACTGAAACTGCTCTTCAATAAAAACCAACATTTCAGCTGCACACTACTTCAACAGCAAGCTTCTTAGATACACTGGGACACAAATCCTCATTAAACTTCTCTTCTGTTAATTCTATGGCACATTTGTTTTGATTTAAGCATACCTGCAATAAGTAGAAAGCATCTTGGGAAACTGAGAATATAATTAAAATGGAAATATTTCAATTCTATGAGATGATGGTGTGGTTTATGCACATGACTAGCTAAAGCTGGAAATTTATGCTAGTGCAAGGCATGAGGTTTTTGGATCTGATGACAGTTTGAGGAAGACTTTCGCTAGAGCAGAAGTGGCTAAATCACAGGATCAAGTCACTGAAGCCGAGGCTTTTTCAACACTGGAAACATATATCTCCCCAAAAATTCGATCATGAGCCATGACACTTCTGTGAGAAATTCTACATTTTGAGTTTACGTCTTAACATGTCACCTTAAATTTAGCCTGCTGCTGACAAGCTTTGAATTCAAATGGTGCCCAAAAATGTAATCAAGCTGGCTGCTGACAAGCTCACTATAAATTTAGTTGATTCAAATACAAGGGAGTTTGGAGGTGCTTGCCTTTTCAACCACAGAAGTGGAGTTAGGATCATGACAGTTACCCTGGGTGTACGATCCACAGGAGCCTGTAGGATTCCCGAAGCTGGCAAAGTTTACAGTTGCAATATGTGTCCCCTCAGGGCACCTCAAATGGACTGTTGCAATGGTATTGTTGCTTCCATTTCCCTCATGCCAAGATTCAAGGTCAATAGAGGGGTAATTCTCTGCAACAATGGCACATACACCTGTGATCTTCCGTCTCGAGAATTTAATTTTCAGTGGATCTCCACCTTTCTCCTCGAATATCACCAGCACATTTCCAGATTGCTTGAACCAAGACCGTGGAACATGGTACCTGCGCCAGACAGAAAGACGTTACTTTTTTTGTTGGACACAAACAATAGAGCAGCATTTTTCTGTCATGCAGTTTCGCCTCGTGAATTTGAGAAGAAAAAAAACTGAGCTCCAGGAAGATGTAAATCTATTATACTAAAAGAAAGTCCTACAAATTTGATAGCATAAAAGAATACCAGAAAAATCAGTAATCATTAGAAGGGAAGAAAAGCATGTTACTCATATTGTTTGGGATTGTATCCACAAATCAAAGTAAAGTTTCTTATGCTAAGACACCAGTGTTTTGTCTTTTTGCAAGTGTGTGCCTTTCTAGAAAGAAAGTGAGTGTACGTGCATGCGTGTGTGAATGCACGCCTGTGCTTGATTGCTTTAACATTCTTGACGGGCCAACAGTTATTTGAACACTATACAGACTTGGGACTGATCTCATCGTCACTGCATCCTGACAACAGTGTAAAACTCGTTTTTGTTTTTTTTCATTTTAAGATTTTGACAACTGGTGATGAAACTTATTCATGGTTGTCCGGTCCAAAAATTTTCAGGCAGCAATTAAAAGGAAAGAAGCAGAAGACAATTGGCTTCTAAGTTTATTTCAAAAATAAAAAAGTGCATTGAACTTTTTTCCCTTGTTTTACCATCTTTGTGTTGGTCCTCCACATCCTGTGTTGCATTTGTCTGGATCAAATTTGCCTCTGTAATTGCATTCTTTAACACATCCATGAGTAGGGCTCTTCCTAGGCCAGTATCTTCCAATTTCTTCTCCATTCAACCAAGCTAGACCTTTTCCCATGTCAATCATATCGAGCCCAATAGGTTCATCACCTGGCGGAGGGTCCACAATAACCTACAATATTCCACGTAAATTCTCTATTACCGCCCTTAACCAGCTGTTCTTAAATAAAGTAAGGGCTTATTTGTCAAGCATATGAAAAGTCAGGTTATCCAAGTCTTCACCTTATACCACGTCAAAGGTTGTTTCCTTGGTGGTTCTGAGGTCGAAACCCAATTTGCTTTACCTAAACCGTCTCCCTTGTAAAGTCCTAGGTGTTCTCCTTGCAATCCAATCTGGGAATAGAAAAAAGAAATTACACGTAAGTCAGTTAAAAAAAGTGAAAGCTGAAATACACTTTCAATACAGATTCTCAAAAGGCAGGCTACATTCTTTAGAAAAAGTTTGCAACTCAAAGTTAACCGCATTTAAAACCGTTCTTTACACCAAATCAGCCTAGCGTTGAAATCAGGTCAAGTGATAAAATATGCGACCATTCCAGCACCAAACTAGAAAAGTTTGGTAGAATGAGGAAATGTGCACCAATAAATGTCACTTCGGACCAAACGATTGAAAACCAAGTGGGGAACTGGCTTGGCAAAAATGACAAAAGTGAAGAAATTGCCCACATGCTATCAATTGCACACATGCTATATCTATAATCAATTGCAAAGAAAAAATCTGATGAAAGGAAATCAATTGCACACATGCTATATCTATAATCTGGGCCACTAGTGGCCCAACCTTGATGTGCTATCTTGGCATCTAAGTTGACCTTTGAAAATACTTTCCCTTTTCCTTGCAGACCTCTCCTTGTTATGCACAAGGATTTTCCTTGGAATATTCTAGACCACCTATTTCGGCCACAGTGCAAAGTTGGGTACAAACACCCATGTAAGAAATCAACTGGTTGCGGTTGGCATTCTGCTCTGTTTTTATGTTTCTTGTTTTCATCAGCTAAAGAAAAGCGAGAAGGAAAATAAACTGATAGAAAGGGAGAAAATACCTTGTAGGTCCAATTATATGCAGACAAATCTATTGTCCCATTGTTGAACCCTGTAATGTTGACACTAGTTAGCCCTGCCCCTACCCATTCATAAAATGATCCTGCATTCTAAGAGCAAAAACAATTAAAAGTGAACAATATACAAAGATGACTGATAATGAGCCAGCTATATTCAATATAACATATATATATGTACGCATGTATGTATGAATAGGGAAAATCTCTAATGATGTTCTTTTGGAGAAAAAGACCACACTGTGGAGGCCGACCCATCAATGTGGTCGAACATATCAACCGTCTTTTCTCCTTTAGGTTTCCATTTAAGATAAACTAAATTGCAGGATGGGCTCCAACACGTGGACTCCCTCTTTAGAAGCTCCCCATATTTATTCAAAAAAACTAACCAGAGTTCTGCAGATATATACACTTCTGAATTAGGGAAGAAGAAAAGCATGGATTATATAAAGAGTTGCTACTGAATGTCTGAAAGGGTACTTGGCACCAAAAGAAACCACAACAAAATTTATGAAGTTTATTACCTACTTTTGTTTTTTTGTTCTTTTTCTTTCTGACTAAGTGATCAAAGTGTTAAAAGTATTGCATCTTAGTTGTATCTTTTCTTACAGGTTTCTTATGAAGAGTTATATCTCTTGACTATATGAGAAGTTGTATCTTTTAGATATCAAAAGTTGCATCTGTATCTCTTGGAATTAATTCAAGAGTTGTGTCTTATTATGTAAAGGTGTAAATGTAATTATAAATAGCCAATGTTATGGGCTGCTGTTATGTTGAAGAAGTTAATAAAATCAGTTTGTATAATTCTCTGTTTTACAAACACTCTCTGCCTTACTTTATATTTCCATCCTATTCTTCAGTTTTGTGATCATTCTTACTTTATATTTCCATCCTATTCTTCAGTTTTGTGGTCATTCCCCCAACACAAAGATCACTGGCTGTAGAAATGCTGCAAATCTGAATCATCTCACTAGAGTTCCTTGCATTTTTAATAATAGATATAAACAAAGAGGACAAACGAAAGCACCCAGAATGTCTTCTCATTTAAAATTAACTAAAAGTGGTAGTGTAGGTTAGGGTAACAGTGAATTATGAATACATAAGAAAATAGATTTGAAAGAGTGGATGGGAGAATGGATTTAAAAAATCATAACTAAATGGAATCCAACATTTCCAAATTTTTTGAATTGGCAGAGTATAAAACCCTGACTCATAGGCAGACTCATAGTTGTTTTTCCATTGTGCATCAGATGAAGTGGTTGACACTAGCCTCAACTGAAAGTTAACAGTAAATAATCATGGCAATTAGGCATGACAGAAGACAAACATACCTGCAAACCAACTGTCATGCTTAGAAGAGCAATTTCATTCTTTCCTGCCTTCAGAGAGATAGGGGTTTTTAATTTGAAGGGTGGGTGTGTGCCATTTCCAGATGCACTGGCTGAAGATCAAGCATATATGACAATTATTAGCATGAGCTATCTATTAAAAAAAAAATGAGTTGTATACTATTCCCAAAATCTTAAACCTGTAAGAATGTGGGCCAACTACTACTTTGTATTTTAACACGCCCCCTCACATTTGAGGATGCAATTGCAGGGATTCAAAGTCAGGGTCTCCTGCTATGACACCCGGTTGAAGTAAGAGGTTCCAATCCAGCACAAATTGGCTACAAGTGGAGAGGCCCAGGATCTTATATATCATGGGATTAGAACTGATGTGGGGTCTAATATTCTCAATGGATAACAGTCACTACAGAAACATGACTCATTTTAACAGAAAAAGAAGTGCATGCAAGTTTCCCTTTTGAATACTGACCATAAAACTTTTAGATCAGAATAATAACCTTGGAGTTCTTGATTCACAAATGCATGGAGAGCATGACCTTTTGATTCAATTAGAAGAATTGGCGAGCTACCATTCTTTAGAAACACTTCAGTTTCACCAACAAATATGCTGCGATTAAAGAACGCTATGAGTCATAGAAATTACTTGATTCAGCTCTACAATGCACATTTCATCTATTTTACATATCTGTTACATCATATGTGCACATTGGCTTAAGTAGAAAAGGAATCTCCAAAGATTCTACTAAAACAATTATACGAATTTTTTCTATAATCAAAATGCATATAAAATGGAGCAGTTATCGATATATAATAGAAAAAATTATAGAGCAGCAGCAGAGGAGCTTTCTAATAACTAAAAGTTCAGGAAAAATAGCAAAATTTAGGTTTTAAGATGTACCAAAGAACAAATGAATTTGGTACCAATTTTCTATTTTTATCCATTGGATACCAATTTTCTATCTTTATGCATTGGAGACCATTTGAAAAACCAAATCAAGGGATATAAGACTCTAATGTAGTGTAAATATTTAGCAAATTTAGGGTTTTAAGATTTTATCAAAGAACAAAATGCATTTAGTACTCATTTTCTATTTTTATGCACTGCAGACCATTTGAAAACCTAAATCGAAGGATCCAAGACTCTTATAAAGTCTTAGTGCACTAGAAGGAAGCCTTAGACCTTGATTTGTAGAGGAAGAGTGAGTTTAAATAAGAGTTTCATTTAAAAAGAAGAAAAACAAAGCTTTATTATTGAAAAAAGAAGAAAAACACAAATGAAATGGACTAATTTCCATCACATCCGAGATACATCTTTCAAAACATAACACAAATTACACAGGATTATTTTTTCATTTTCAAATTTAAGAGCATTTCAATTAAGGGTTTAGTTTTTTAAAGTTTTAAAAATTCAAAAGAAAAATGGTTGGGAAGTTTGAAACTTGTTTTTTGGAGATGGGTGTAATGATCTAGGGTGTAAATAGTACCTTCCAACTTTTAATGGCCCAAAAAGTCAATGTCACTTGGGGTCCTAGTATCCCCATCCCGACTATTTATTGCCTCCAAGCACGCTCTTGACTTAGCAATAAAAGGCCTAAGTGGCTACCAAATCCTTGATAAAAATGACATGGCAAATGGTAAAAGCATGCTGTTATATTTCATAATGAGCAAAGACGAACCTTGTTGTGTACCATAGATAGTCGGTGGTAAATTTTGTGGTGTTGATGTGATCCACCAAGCCCTTTTTAACGAAGTCAGCTTCACCCCAAATTCCAGGTTTCTCCACAAATACATCCCATTTGAGACCTTTAAAGCTTTTGTCAGGTGATCCCACTGATGGCTGCAAACTCTCAGGTAGCATTTCAACAACAGAGCTCTGGTATCCAACCTGTTGGAAAATTTAATCTTGAACTGTAAATCCTAACTGAAAATCAAATTGATACTACCCTGAATCGTAGTTTGAACGGGATCCTATGTAAGAAGCAGAACATATGTATATACACATTTATGCATGTATTCAGCATACAAGATAAGATAAACATATTAACAATTGAAAGTATATCTTGTCGGAAATGAGAGTACGCAGGCATCACAGAACTGAATTTTTACCTTTGCGGTATTAAATACTGCATTTTTGCAGTCAGGCAGAATGCTAACTGACCACGCTGGCAGATGATATGACACATTTCGAAATTTTACTGTCTTGTCATTTTTGTCGTCCATGTTAGCTATAAAGGCAGCACACGCTCCAGAAGAGTCAGTATACACATCAGCCTACAATGCAGGGCACTGTTCAGTAATATTTCCCTAGTTGTGAAATAGATTAAAAGGAAGTTTTAATTTGGTGAAAATATTAAAAGCACAAATTGGCAGAACCGAATATTACAACATGAACTAAAAAGTATAAGCAGTGGACATTTAATATATATATATATATGAAATTTTATTTGATAAGAAAGACTGCATTAAAGTGCACAAGTAATCCCTCAACAGCATAAAAGAAAAGAACATTAATACAGAAAACTAAATACTACAACATGAGCTAAAACGTATAAGCAGCGGAAACAAAAATATGAAATTTTATTTCATAAGAAAGACTGTACAATAAAGTGCACAAATAATCCACCAAGAGCATAAAAGAAAAGAACATTAATACAGAGAACTAGATCTACAATAAGAAACCACAGTTAATCAAGCTGTCCCTTTTTCCTTCCCCTGCACCTGCCCGCAAAAAGTTACACATTCTTCCTCCCAATTTCCTAACAATACCACAAGGAGCCGTAAATAGAGAAACATCATAAGTCAGCAAACTACCCAATTCCGATTGCATTAAAGTTAAAGGTCCCCCTCTTGACAAGAAAGCTTTTTGCCAACCCTGCAAGTGCCTCTCAACCTTCCCTAATGCCAGGTTTCAGAAGCTAGCACTTCTCAGATTACTCCCCATTGGTAGGCCCAAATATTTTAAAGTCCACAATCCTAATCCACAACCCCACAACTCTGCCAACCTCTGAACTTTGCTATCCTTTGTGTTAAAATCCAACAACAAACATTTTGACTTGTTAATTTTCAAGTCATAGTGTACAAAAAAGAAAAAACCAGCAAAGATAGCATGCTCCTCCATTTCTGTTCATCATCAGATAGGAAAAATACTGTATCATCCACCAATTTCAGATGTGAAATTTCCAGTCTATCTCTTCCCATCTCCCACCCCAAAATTAACTGATTTTGAAATGCTTTCTAGACTACTCTACTTAACACATGAGTTATCAACACCAATAAAAAAGGAGATAGCAGATCTGCTTGCTAATCCCTCTTGAGGCACCAAATTTTCCATTAGGTCTCGCACTAATTAAAATGGAAAGATGGACTAAGTGCAAGCATACACTGATCCATCGCCTGCATTTAGTTTTAAAGCCCTTCTTCTCCAACACAAAATCAAGGAAATTCCACTCCATGTGGCCGTAGGCTTTCTCCAAGTCAATCTTGAACACAAAAGCTTCCTTTTTCATAAGCAGCAGAGAATATGATTGTACAGCTAAAATTGAATTTAACACATCCACTAACAAGAACCGCATAGCAGTTCATGTACAAGTACTACCAGCATATCGAATTAATTAGAACACATTCAAGGATCTTGAAGACGAAGTCGGCCAAATACCAAGCTTTAAACTAGTTTCCTTTGATAACTATATCTGGGGCAAAAACAAAACATTAATATCTAGCAATGACAAAGACGAATACTGTCAGAAAATATACCTCTTGGGAAGGACCCAGTGAAACATTAATTCGCTCACTATTGAGCATGGTATGCTCACATAACTTAATGGCTCTGTGAAGTTGCTTAAGGTGGCCCCATTTTGGAAGCCTAGGTAATCCTATAAACGAAATGAAAACAATAAGTGCAATAGAAGTTAGTATCACAAATGTTGGGTATATTCATATACAGATTGGATATATAAAAGTTGGAAAAAAAAAATAAAAAATAAAAAAAAATTTGAGGCATCACAATAGCTAACCATATTCATCAATTGGTGCCTCATAGTCATAACTCGTGGTAATGAATGGTCCTCCTGAAGTGCGACCAAAATTGGTTCCTCCATGATACTAAACCACAAAAGAAAAAAGTAACAACTATGATAATTATGTTGACAAATGTAATGCTGCCAACAATAGAGAAATAGTGAATGACAAAATTTATCCACATGGAAACAAAAAAAAACAAAACAAAACAAAACAAAAAAAGAACCAGAGGAGAAAACTAATGGCAAAGTTACATTACATACATGAAAAATTTTGTCACAGAATTAATGAAGTACCATGTAGTAATTTTGAACACTGCCTCCTTTTTGGAAAAAGCGAGCTACAGAATAAGCAATATCTTCAGCTGGCCTGTGAGGATTTCTGGCGCCAAATGTTTGAAACCTGAAATAAATGGGAGATTGATCCAACCACATAAGTTAAGAGGAAATTTTGATTCAGAAAGAATCAGAATATGGAAAGAGAGAGAGTACTGTTCCAAGATAAGACAGTAGAATTAAATTATGAGGCACCTAGTCATAGGTCCCCAATGCTTATATATATTTCTTATCCAGAAGCATGCACCCATACTTTGTATTCTAATCCCCCATGATACATTACTCAGAGGCAGTTACAGGACTGTAACAATCCATTTTAACTCAGTTGCAGTTAGACCCACTGTACCTCAATTGCCAACTGAATATTCACCAATGTATCCTTAATGGAAAAAACCTTCACACCCTAAATCCTATATCTTAATCTCATAAACTCCTTAAAACCATATTAAAATAATAAAGCCAAACAACGCCTAAAGAACCCATAAGACATTAAAAGATAAAATAAATAAAAATCAGAGATTGAAGTCATTCTATTTGTTGCACAAGGTAGCTGGAAACCACGTGCGACTTACGGTGGAGCAAACAGGATGAAGCACACTACATAATTGCGTTGGAAGTCACCCTATAGGGTGCTAAAGGAAGCAAGGCATGATGTGTAGTCCAAGGTGTAGGCACACACCCTAGGTGCTCAGATGCAGGTTCTTGGATATGGGTGTATCTCAAGACGTTGCAACAACACATGAATGCAGGCACATTGTGCGGTTCAACGCCTATCATGCTCTACTGTGACAACCTTAGTACCATTTACATTGATTCAATCTAGTTTCATGCTTGCACCAAATATATTCAACTCCATTATCATTTTTCGTTGAAGCTTGTGATATATAGAAGCCTCCATGTTCAGTTTGTTTCCTATGTTGATCAGACCACTGCACTTGAAGATTCTCAGGAAAATATAAATAAATAAAACTGTACGATTAGTAAACAAGAAGCCTCCGGAAAAAACTAAACAAGGACCTAAATCAGCGACTCTATCTTAAAGAAGTTAAGTCAAGACAACCACCTCATTCCAGAAAACTAGATAACATCTGCTTCCCGATCTAATACAATAACAGAGAAAGATAGCTCCTTAAACTCCAATGCTACAAACACCCACAAATAAGCCCAAAACCGCACACCCTATCCTATAAAAACTCCTCCTCACCAAGGAACACTTTTAGCTATTGTGTTTTTTTGTTTTTGAGGACATAAATTTAGAAAATAACACCCACATCACAATATCTAATACCTTTGACTTCTACACTCATTGCCAACTGGTTTTGACTTGGATGCTCTAACTTGAACTTGGTACTAGAGTGTGGAATTCATCCTCATGTCAAGCCAATTTGGCTATACATGCTCCACGCCATCTAACATCATTGATCCACATCTTTTTGCTCAATATGTCTACATGTGAGGGTGTGTTTTGAGAATATAAAATTTCACATCCCAAATTCTAAGCCTTGTATCAGAATATATGATATTCCTTTCCACTCATTCTGTCCTAATTGGTTTTTGGTTGGATGTTCTACCCTCAACTCGTTCTGAACTCATTTGCCATAGACTGTCAAGTTTTCAGAAGTCTGTTAAACTGTCTGTCAGTGATTTTAGTTGTGTATCATTTGCATATATTAGGTGTTAGTTTGTAAACTTACCTAATTCGAATATATTTTCTACAAAATTATATAACACCTCTTGAAAGAAGAATATATTGAAAATGGTTCATTCCCGAAAAATAAATAGACACTTTTGTCTTGAATATGTTAATAGAAACCATACAAAAAAATCTGGATGGGAGCTGGCCTAACAAAAGTATTTGATTTTCATAGCACCACACTTTCATGAAGATGGCTAATGATGATGATATCATAACAAAAAGATTAATAGAAAAATGAAACATAGAAATGAAATAGGAACGGAGAGACAAAGGTGCAATACTACATTACCAGCCAGGCCAATTCTCTGTCCAAATTTTAGGTTTGGTCGGATAGATAGGTGTAAATTGATCACAGTAGAAGGAGTTACAAGTATTTATCTGCAAAAGAAACAAGGATTGGGATGTCATACTTTTCGTAGAATGCTAAAATTCCCAAACATCCAAATCTTATATAATTTTAAGGTATTAGTCCATACATAAATCAAATGAGAATTCAATACACAAGTCATATAAAAAATGTGCATAGATACAGTGATACCATGACTTTCATACCACATGACCATTCGAAGAAGAAATAATGAAATCTGAACTCCTGAATTACTTGTGCAACAGAGAGAGAGAGAGAGAGAGAGAGAGAGAGAGAGAGTCAAGACACCCTTGAGCAAACCATAACAATCCAGTCAATAAATCAGTAACTGCTTAAATCTGCCTGTGATTATAATGGGTTTATATATATATAAGGGATCCCTTAAATAATTTTATTTGAGGGACACCCTTTAGGGTACCCTATGAAATTTTTTTCCAACGATCGAAACCATCTAATTTTTAAGTCTTCATTCATAGATCATCCTTGCCAAAAATTAGACAAATCGGAAACCATTTAGACATCTAATTGTGTCTTAGAAAATCAATGAAAATGGTGCTCCAAGAAAGTACTAAAATTTCAATAATTTAATTGAGTAGTCAAATGATATCGGATTCAAGTGATTTTTTGCAGAAATGATCTTCGAATGAATATCTACAAAATAGACGGTCTGGATTAATGAAATAAAATGTATGGGGGGCCCTACAAGGGTGTCCCTCAAATAAGGTTTAGGGTTTATATATATATGAGAAACTACAAGGAGAAATTCCTTCAACCTTATTTTTCTATTGTATGATACAGAAAACATGCCTAAAAAAATCATGTCAGTAAAAGACAAGGTGAACAAACGCACATTTTTAAATCTTAAATTGTTTTGACATAAAAGAATACTTCATTTTCGTTAATTGAAGTACAGAAGCTTGAAGAAAAATGTAAAAATTAAAAGTTTTAATCTGACCAACTCATTATAACAATAATATTGTTCAACTATACATGTGCAGATACTCTCCCAATTCCAGAAGTCAAAAGCCAAAACTTTTTTATATTGTTTCAGTCATAAATAGGCAGAATCTGGATTCTGTAAATTATATATAATAAATTAATAATTGTAAATCAACACTAAGCAGTACTTCTCTAAGCTAAGATCAAAAACCTTTCAAGTGACCTTACCACAGACTCTGGAGCATCAAATTGTTGGCACATGATCCAAGGCACGCCTGCATTCTGAGAAACAGCCATGCTAGCAGCCCACATGGCATATTGTTTACCCCCTTCTCCATAATCTTTTTCATAGTATCCATACTCATTTTCTATCTGCAGCAAAAGAATTATGTTGAGCGAAGCTTAACATCTGTTACAAAAATGTACATTAACGAAAAAACTAAGTAAAAGAGTCTGAAAACCATTTTTCTGTTCTTTTCTTTCTTTTCCTAACAAGAAAAATTTAAAACTAAAACCTAGACAAAATTCCCAAACCCTTCAATTGATTTACTTGATTGAAAAAAAGAAATTTTCAGTTTTGGAAGAAGACAATTATAAGTGAAATCAAACCAAACAACAAAAAATTAACAGAACATACGGCTCTCTAGAATCAGAATATACAGAAATTTTCTCATATCAATTTATGATAATTTAAAACTCATAAGTAAGTCTACTATATTAGCAAGATGTGTCTTCGAAATTTACTTTCACATACCAATATCCTTTTTAAATCAGGGAAATTTAATTTCAAAAACCAAACTCCTTTACATATAAACATTATCACTTGCATTAACAATAATATAAGCAAACTTAAGTCTTATTGGGATAATAAGATTCAAAATCCAGGGACACTAACAATTTCATCAATTCTGTTGAGAATGGATGGATTTCATGTACCTCATCCTTTAAATTGTTAACAAAATTGTGTAATAGAAAAACTAAAACAATGATCTGTAAAAATCGAAAACGAATTCCAATCCCACAATGTGATTAAGGGGGAACTAGAATGATTACACAATGTCACCAAGCTTAGCTAAACAAAAATCTCGTAAATACAAAAGCTTTCCAGCCAAGAAAGCAAATCAGAATAAACAATTATATAGAAAGATCACCAGGTAAATCAAAATAAAAATCAGAATGAATCTGAACCTAGAGCTCCCATTTTAGTAGAAGAAAACAAGGTTCACGAATCATATTTTCTTTTCTATTTTGACATCTCTAGTATGCTTGCCAGAGTAGAAATGCAAGATTTGGAACAGAAACAATTATCTAATGTATTCATCTCTCAAGAAGTATAAATATATAGAAACCAAGTATTTACCAATAAGACAACTATGTTTAATTGACAAAACGTAACCCTAGCACGATGCTGTATAATTGCACAAAACCAGGACATTTGATTAACTATCACTAAATGGTTTAACCAAAAATAAAAATAAAAATTAGGCATATCGAAAATTTCATCTAAGTAAGTGCTTCCGAAATAAAAGATACTTGCCTGTGCCAAGATAATGGGACCTCCTTGTGAGGCAAAAAGCTTCTCCTGTTTCATAAGGTTAACTATGAATGCTGTGAACTTCTGCATATGATACTGAAACCCCAGGAAGTGGGCAAAATCAGTTAGAGAGGGGAAAGTAATTAATTTCAAATGGGAAACACTTATGATGTAGCACCTAAACAGAAATACATGAAGGAGACTATAGAGGGGATGAAGAAGAAGAATGAGAACGATGAAGAAAATTGGTTTAATTATTTAATCACCTCTACATAAATTGAAACACAATGGCCTGGTGATTGAAGCCAACATGAAAGTAAGAATGAAATCCAATCTCTATCCCAAGATCATAAGAAAATATGAATATTCTCGGAACATTATCGATAATATTTCTACCCTAGGCAGTAACAATTTGACTTCCATACCTTAAAGGGCTCATTTTCAGTTCGAAATACAGTGCCAGGCACATAATGCAGCCAAACAGGTACTCCTCTGTTGTATTAAACAAATAATACTTAGGAGTTCTCAAACAATAATTAAAGTAAGAAAAGTAGCAGAAAAAAAATGTATGCAACAGGAGCCAAAATTAAACTTTCCTACTGTAGAAACCAATATTACAATCCAAAATAGAATGGCATACCCAAAGTACCATTCTGCGGCAATAAATGGACCAATTCGAAGAATCAAGTACATCCCAGCCTGCTCGACGATCTTCACAAACTTCACCAGATCATATCGTCCCCCAAAATAATACTGAAAATCCCAATTAAGACATTAAGTACCTCTTAATCCATATGTCACAAGAATAAAAATAAAAATAAAAATAAAAAAGCTTTTTCTTTTTGGAATTTCACTCACATTGCCTGGAGATGGTTCATGACCATTCCAAAAGACATATGTCTCAATCACATCCACCCCTCCTTCTTTTGCCGTTTGAACTAGATTCGGCCACATCTAGACACACAAACAAACCACATTCAAGTTTTGAACCAAGTAAAAATGCAACGCACAAGCAATACAAAAACGGAAACAATGGGGAAAACCATCAGATAATGAAACAAAATTAAATAGATGTGCTTAGAGGTCTTCTATCAAACAATTAGGCTCCATTAAATTGCCAAGGAAAATGCAGAACATAAAAGAGCCATCTCTAGCTAGCTAGTTAACTAGAAGGAAGAGTAAAATAAAGTGGGTTTTTGATAGAGACGGTTACCCCAGGGACACTGCGAGGGTAGTGAATGGCAGCAGAAATGAGTAGCTTCCGCTGGCCATCGATTATCAGAGACCGACTGTCGTAGCTCACGTTACTTGCCGTCGCCATTGCCGACCACAATGTCAAGCTCAGTAACAGCGAAAACAGCAGCCATGGCAGCTTCATCTTCTTCGGAGAGCTAGCTAGCTATGAATGAAGCTCAATGGCCTTTTATGTAAGAATGTGTGTAAGGGAGACGGAGGGTAGAGAACAGAGCATGTGAAATTGGGTAATCTATTTATGGCAAATAGCTCAACAATCTCAGTGGGACAGATACTGCCTAAATACTGTCCAATCCAATTCCAGTCGTATTTTCTTTTCTTTTCTTTTCTTTTCTTTTCTTTTCTTTTTTATACAAAATAAATAAATATTTGAAAAAATACAGAGAGAGGGTTTTTTGGGGGTTTTAGGGAAGTCGGTGGATCTCTTACAATCACATCTTCCGGTACAATCCCAAGATTAGCTGCAGATTTCATGTCATGTCAGAGTCGTGTGGGTGGGTGGGTACGTGTTTGTCCTAAAGGATTTTTTTCTTTTTCTTTTTTAGTTTTTTTTTTTTTTTTCGGTCTGATTTCTTTTTTAGTTAAGAAACAAGTTTCTTTTTTTTTGGTAACGAAACAAGTTTCATTAATAGGGAAATTGGTGGCTTTACTCTCCGCGGGCATACTTGTTGGCAAAATGCCTTGTTTTTGAAGAGTTTGGTTAATTTCCGGTATAAATACATTATATGGGCCACATATACATTTTTTCACTTCTTTTTTCTGGTCTGAAATCGATGTCTATTCTTCTTTTTTTTCTTCAATTTTGCTCTAATTATGATTTTGTTATGCGGAAATACAAAGAATTAACATAACTTAAACTCACAAAGGCACGTAGGCCCAAAGAAGTTCAAGTAAAAAAAGTTTACAACCAAAAGAGGAAGACTACAAACCCAAAGTTTAGACAAAGAAAAAGAGTGACCTAAAGAAGCTAAAGCATTAGCTACAGAATTTACTTCTAGAAAGGCATGCTAAAATTGAATACGAATACATAAATGTTATAAAACAAAAGAAATTGGATAGGGAATTGAGATGGAGAGCATAAAAATCTGATATTTTCATTAAGACTTTTGTTTTGTACGTTACAAATGAAAGAGGCCTTATTTTATAGGCAAAGGCCTTAGCTAATAATTCGGTAAATAGAAGACTCCAGGAAGGTGTATGGAGATTCCCTTCCAACATGTGGGCTCCATCTTATCATCTTACAACACTCCCCCTTGAAGACCACAAATGATATGGAATATGCCTCGTTAAAAATCTTGCCAGTAAAAACCCAGTGGGACAAAAAACTGGTCGAATGGAAAAAGAGTACATAACCATGTGTAACATAAAATTCTGTGTATATTGACACACGTGCGACACTGCCTCGTTAAAACTTTGCCAAAAAAAACCCAGTGGGATAAAAATCTGGACGAAGGAAAAAGAGTACAGTATGTGAAGATCTTTATTGACAGCACGCTCCCCCTGATGCTTGGCAAAATATCTTTAAGCCATACTGTTGATCATCTTTCTGAATATCATAGTTGACACTGTTTCTGTGAGTCAATCTTGTAATATTGTTTGATGCTCCCCCTAAAACGCATCTCCCCCCAATATCTTCATGACTATCTTTCTAGAGGGAAGATCTCTCAGATTGAGTGAAAGATATAGCTATCAACAATTCATGTAGTTGAGTAAATATATTTTCAGTGAGCTATCTCTATGTAAATCATAGAAATTTTCAGAATCCGCATATCCAACAACATTAGGGCTATTTGTAAGTTCACTCGAAAAGAATATGCATGTATATGGTGTTATGCGAAGATGGCGTCAAATATGCCTCACATCATCCTAAAGTGGTGGTGATGGAGCTGAGCTCTATCTGGAAAATACAATGTCAGGTCCAATATACTTCCGAAAAATCCTTTAAGTACCTAACGGATAATCCATATAAAAAATTGCTTCAACACTTTCTTGGTATAAGCAAGAAGCTCGTGGCATATGCTCGATCTTCAGGCTGAGACAAATATTTCTTGAACTCTTCAGGAGTTTTAATCAATTATCAACTCTTTAGGAGTTGCAATATGTTGCAACCATATCATAATTAATGTACTCACTGAGGCAATTTATATATTAGTATTGAGTACAAATTTTGTGCTTCAGGTACATGTCCTTCAGGGACTTGCTTCATGCAATTACAATCCTTTTAAGGATTTTGTTTAAAGGGATTAAACTTTAATGCACATTATATAGCTTTAACTCAGCTATTTATACATCTTTAGAGAATCACTTCTTGTGATATGCTTTGTTCATTTAATAACCCTTAAAGATAATATGTTGGTCTCCATAAATATGCAGTAAGATGGCACAATTGCATCTGCAAATATGGAGAAACCTAACATTTCTTGTTTCTGCTAGAAACATTGTGTCATACAAAGTGGGTATATTCCATTTTTATTCTGAACACCCAAGTATAACTTCCAGTGTGAACATCCTTTGGGGTTCGTACTATGGGTTTGTTCTTTCACGTTCATTCTCATCTGTAATGGAATTGCCTCTTTCCATTTTAGCCAATGATATTGTCGACATTTAATAATAAAACATGGTTCCCATCAACACAGCCCATTGATGATTTGAGTAGCTACTCCAAAACCAAAAATTGTCATTCATCAATTCGTGATCCCATCATTCTCATGTGCATGCGCATGCATCAATTATAAGCATTTCTTTGCTTTTGGGTACCCAAGCCACTTTAGGGCGCTTTTATTGTCTTTTTCCAGACAGACATCTCTTATAAGATGAATTCTGTGAGAATGTGGATCATAACCTCCAATAGAGCGTTATTTTACAGTAGGGCATGGATAATCTTCATTTAGGGAGTTGGAACATTTAGAACCCATATATCTGTCATGCTGCAGGCATGCCACATATTAATACATACATGTCAATTAATTTCTGGGACTTTAACCCATATAATTTGCTACGCATTAGGCGTACACCTGTGTCAATATTGACATGTTAAAGGATTGTCCTTCCGGGACTTCAATCTATATCATTTGCTATGCAACAAACATGCATCATATTAATCACTGCTATACCCATGTTCTGTTCTTATGAGATTTTAATTTATGCAGTGTGTCATTAATGTATTCATCTTGCAATTCGTGAAATTTGCATTAATAATTCATGAATACTTATCAGAATGATACAAGCCATTCTTCTGGAATGGTCCTTTGCATGGCGTTCTTCTGGAACGGCCTTATCTCCCCATTTGGTTACCTTTCAAGATGTTTTACAAAATATCAAAATAAGTGTATAAGCATAAAATAACACAAGTATTGCTTACATCCTTAGGTGGGAGAAACTTTTCTCAAGTATCATTCAAGCTCGTATCCCTAGTAAATATAATGTAGCGCTTGATGATCTAGTTATATCCTGCAAGAGCAAAAATCACAATTCTACTCTCTGTTAAAAACAAATAACCCTCATAGTTAGAATCACTTCATGGATTCTTTTTTCGGATGTTCGTTCTAAATGAATCAAACCCCTTATGAACAGAGAGTTATAAAACGATAGAAATGCAAAAAATTGTGATATTAATTGTAGGATAAGGTAAGCAATCAAGGAAGGAAGCTGGTGAGAGCAGACAACAAACTCTCATTTCTCCTAGTCTATAAGAACTTCATGAGATTAGAGCATGTGGTTGTCTTTACAGTTGCCCGATGTAGCGGAAACGTGATCAGGGATAGTCTCGCTTCGTGAATGGATGATCAGATATAGTCTTGCTTCTCAAGCACATTGACTGCCCACTGATAAGAAAAACATGTGGATATTGCATCACTAGATATAGAGAAAACTAAAGAAAACTAGATGTATTCTACAAAGAAAATTTCATTAGTATCACATTTATACATAAATGAGCAGAATAGTTAGGCCCGATGAATCTCGAATTAACCACAGAAATTTGCAAGGTTCTCGAGGTGCTTTTGAAAAAGTAGCTTCATGAAATCCGCAAAGCAAGATCGGCTTTGACAAAAATAATACTTGAAAACGCCGAAAGTGCCGACAGACATTAATGGAGGCCGCGTGAAGTTTTGGAATCTGGGAAAGAAAAGGAGAATATGGGGATCCGAGAGAATATTGGTATCTTGGAAACTGTTGCCATATTTCCGCATATAGATATTGCCTCTGCAAGATCTTATTGGAGTAACTGCATTTCAACTCAACTTCTCCATTTTCTGAAAATTCAGATTCTCTTAAAACTTTCCTTGAAACCTTCCTAAAAATGGCTTCCTCTTCTTCTCGCCCAAACCATCTTGATTTAAATGTTGCTCCCAACACAACTCGTGACGCCAAAGTCTGGCGTCCATCCTTTGTATCCCAAAATTGTCATCTCACGGTTAATGATTCTGTGATGATGAATGATGCAACTGTTGTCATAGTAGCTAGGAAGAGGCTGATGAAGAGGCTATTGATGACTCAATGGCTTTTAGCATTCAGAGTGCTGCTTCTGTTTCTAACATGGCTGATCGTTTGCGTGCTAGAGCAAATGAGATTCAGGAGCTGACAACTGAAAATTCATCTCTTCAGAGAATGCTTCATGAGTCTCAACAAGAGGTTGAGAAACTTAGAGAAGAAAACAATGACTTGTTGAAACTGGTGAGTTCGTACTCCATTGATACACTGAGAAGGCTAGACATGATGCAGGTTTCCAATGAAAAGATTTTGGGAGACCACGAAAAGCTGATGGCTAAGCTTAAGAGGCACCGTCCTCTTCCTTCAGAGGCTTCCAAAACATAATGTAATTTTATAGATTTTGCAGAGCCTGCTTTTCCTTGCAAGTGGAAAAATCTATCTGTTGTATGCCTTCTTTCCTGTTATAATAATTGCGCAAATTCTTAAACTTGCACCTATGGCTCTTTTTCAAAATGACGATTTGGAACCTTTTGCCTTATAGGTTCAAATAACCACATTAGATCTCTTAGATTACATATTTCAATGCATGTGAGTCTGGAACTTCTAGCCCGAGCTAAACACGACCTCATAATTTATTCGCCCTTTTCAAATAGGCATGAAATATGAATTAAGTAAAAGCCATGATAATATTGCAATATAGTAGTAAAGAGCATTAACTACTATACACCCAAAACTTCAGGTTCGGGATCTCTCATATATTTGAATCCATGGGCTTCCAGCCCAGATTATATAATACAACAAAATATGTGGGGAGCCTCAATTTATTATTTGAGGTTCATCCTGATATTATCCATGTCACGATGTATTCTTAACAACCGGAATTCATAAAATATATTTCTTCCTTGAGGTGTCGATTATAACATAATCGAACTTTATTAAATTCATCATTTTCTTATGCCAAAGAAATATGTGGCATACCACAATTTGCAATAATACCTCAAGGGTTGTCCATTTAATTGTTGGAACTTCAGGTTCTCAACACTGTTAGATTTTGAACTTCAGGCCAAAATCACATATTCTCATAGTATGAACATTCAATCCCCTTAGATTTTGAACTTCTGGCCAAAATCACATATTCTCATGGTATGGACATTTTTACAATTTTCTGTACATATTTCGGGACTTCAAGCCCTTACATAATTGTCCATATTTTGAGGAACTTCTGGCATCTCATTTAATTGCTCATCCATGAGTTTAAGGAACTGCAGGTTCCCTTTTGTATATAGTGACGGTTTACCCAAAATGGTTAATATTTATGTATATGTCAGTATTCATCATGTATACGATACTATTCATCAAGTCATGAATATGTGTCTATTCATGTGTACATTTGCCAGTACTGTTATTATTCATATGTACGACATATTAACCAATACAATACTGTTACATCATCAAGGAACTCCAGGTCCTTATTTATATGTCAAGGATCAAGGATCTTCAAGTCCGATCTCTTGTTTACAAATATAGTACCGGAGAGACTGCCAGTTAGGCCCCTCCCAATGCTTCCTATTCGACCATATCCAATCAGATAAGACAGGATAAGCACTGCCCCAACGTCATGCCAAGTTCTTTGGTTGATGCTACGATGCCACTTCTCCAGCTACTTCATTAACTTTGACTTTGTCCACCGGCACTTCAAATTTCTTTTCGTAATCACGCATGTTGATTTGGATTGTCACCTACCCTCGTGGTTGCCTCCAAGTTGGGACGAATCGTGGTTTTAGACAGCCTCTATAAAGATTTAGTATTGAACGTGGATATCGAAAAACGGTGTTGTATTTCCCCATTTTGTATTTTTGGGAGCGAGTGAGTGAGAGAGAGAAAAAGACTTAGTTGGGGGAGGGAGAGTGAGAATGAGAATAAGGTGATGGGTTTATGGGTTTATGGGCGGTTTTGTGAGAATGGAGTTGGAGGAGTAGTGTACGTACTGACAGCCTTTAAATAACTAAATATTAGACAAGGATAGAACTTAGGAGTAGAGTTTTGGATGTTTTATTAAAGGTGCAGTGGTACTCTTTTCCCTTGACCGGATTTTTTTTTTCCTTTAGGGGTTTTATGGTAAGATTTTAACGAGGCCATAATTACACCCTCCGCTTTTTGTAAACTTTCTCTCGTTTCTTTGGTGAAAATGATGAATGAGTTATTCCTTTTGATAAAAAATAAAAATAAAAAAAGGCGGTCAAGGTAAATACACTTTTGTTTTCTGTCTCAAAATGCCCATATTTTTCTAATATGGGTCAAAATTAATTTATGACACAAAAAGCAACCCCAAAAAAAAATAAATAAATAAAACTTGATCACTGTCACTTACTACACCTAATCCTGAAACTCAATCTCAAACACCAACTCAAACTCAACCTCAAGAACAAACACCACCTCAACCGAGTGGTCTTCCATCGTCACCTCCTTTCCTAGTGAGAAAACCAATTAAAGAAAAATAAGATGTATGAGATCACTTTGATAAATGTGAGGATGTAATAGATTTTGTCAAGGAAGATAGGAGAAACTCCAAAGAAGCCATAAATTGCGACAATACAAAATACCCAGTAAGGGAAATGAACCCACATATGAAACCCTTTCTTCAATGATCGTCTCGAGACATGTGTAACTAGTCATAACCACCGTCATCTGGGAAGCTGGTGCTGCACGACACCGAAAAGAAAAGTTGGCCAGCAGGCAGAAATAGGGGTTTTGGTGCAAGTTAGTGTATTGAGATATTTATGCTCTCCTTTTCTGTTAGACCAATTTCCAATTTCCAACTTATTAGGGGTAGCATTTAAAGGATATATTGTGTTTTTCTCAAAAACAAGGTTCATTTAGACATCTAGTTTATCAAAAATTCATTTGATAGACAACGAAAGACTTTAAACAAAATCCTAGACCCTAAAAACAAAAACCTTTCAAAGGATCTTAAGGTTCAAAGACTTGATGTGCATTATAAATTACCATACTTGAAATTAAAGAGGGAAAGGTAGATAAAAACTCACACTTGGAGCGCAACTTGAGTTCAACCCAAGTATTCCATCAAGGTTCTCCCTCTCTCTCCATTTGGACGGCATAGGGTGGTGGGCCTTCTCTTCGGCCTCTTGATCCAATTTGTCCCACTTGACTCTTCTCAAGACCCTTTTACTAAAATCCCATGGGCCTTTAGTTTCTCAAACTATTCTAAGGCCCATTCTATTTCAATGTAATTAATTAACTCTTTAATTAATTTTCTATCTTAATCAATTAATCAAATTAATTAATTGACTTAACCGTTGATCTTGTCATCTTCCATTATTATCCAAATTGTAAGCTTAAGGGCCGTGCGATCCATTAGCAAGGTCATGGGTGATCATGAACTCTTTCTTTTATCGATTGTGAATTAAAAACTCCCATTTTTAATTCTCCCTTTGTGAGGACCCCATTATGAAAAATACTTGCAGCTTCCACAAATTGTGAGCGACATCTAGCAACATATCACAGTTACCCAATTAATATAGAATATATTAGGAGAACCCATTTAGTTGGAATTACAACGCAATTTGATCCTTCTCTATTTCACAAAGTTCTTGATCTCATTAATAGGATACAAATGGCATGTCAAATCCCTAACGTGATCTCTATTGGCTTTATGATTCAATATGAGCACAATTGGAAGATTCTTTCTCGATTGCGCTCCGACTCTACCCGAAGATTCTTGAATCATATTTTAGAACATTCTCTCCCTTTTATTGGAAGTTGATATCCTTTGTCGTATGGTCACTTGCCTCTATGGACTTGTTGAGGATCCTAACGTTACCTTGAATCGAGCCCAAAGATGAGCTCAACCTTATGATACCCTCAAAGATCAACTAAGCATCCATAAGGCAACTATGGTGCCTCAAGTATAAGGATTAATCTTGCATTATTGCTTCCGAAGAAATCTTGTTTGACATGCTAGTAGAACTTCCATACAAGATTCCTTAGTTTGATCGCGTTCAGTGAACTCACTCTCTAGCAAAGCACCTACGCACTTATCTCAGTGTCCACAAATGAATGACTCAAGACTAGTCATCCTCTTAAGTGAGCAGATAGAGTGCGCACTGGTCTTTGCGGTTCGTCAATGCCTAGTTGAAATATCCTATGAGAGGGAAAATTTGGTTTGAGTTATAGGGAAAGGTCCCTTTGCATCTAACCTCTTTAGATCACTTTCCTTATCTCATAAACCCATGGACTTGTCAAATAGGTCAATGGTCATGCATGGAACGTTAGTTGTGTTGACATATTTGCCCTTTTGTGTTAACCAAAATGATTGGTTTAAACAAAGTTTCCTTGAAAGATTTCATTTAATGATTGGCTTTTAGCGCATACTTCTAACAATCTCCCACTTGCACTAAAGTCAATCATTTACTTGTTTAATAACCATCTACCTTAGATGTTTGATAAGGGTATTTTATTGCATATTTGTTATTCCTAATCTATATTTGTAGTTTATTCTATTTGAACTAATTAGATTATTTTTCACAAAATGTGAAGTAAATAAAAAGTTTTCTGAAAATTGAATTACAAAGCCAAAATTGTCTAAGGTGCAAACTAATTAATATGTTGCCCATGTTGTCTTTGCATTGATCATAGAAAAGGAATTGCTTGGGGACTTAAACCTGAAGAAGCAAAGAAATCTTTCCAGAGCACTTAATTGGTTTTCAGTGGAAATACTACTTTTTTGGTGGAATTTTTGTGCAAGGCCAATTGGAGAGTGAAGCTGAGAGATTGAAGATGCCTCTATAATTCTTATAGAATTTTTGGAGCAACCAATCAAAGCAGTGTTTCAAGACAACGCAGCTTAAGGTGAAATTCGGAAGCATTTGGATTACTGTACCAAGAAGAATAAAGAATGAGAAATGGCATTGTATTTGAGTTAAAAAATATTAGTGGCTTGTTGTTGTTGAGTATGTTGGCCTATAAATAGAGAAGTTCCCCAAGCTTTCAAAACCAAGTCATACATAGAGTGCAGTTCTTGTGGTGACACAAAATAGTAATTAGGCACCAAAGAGAGGGAGAGGAAAAATGGCAATATAATTGTAGAGAACCTTGGGGAGTTGTGACGCAAGGAACCAAGGGGTTGATGATGCAATTTTTCCTTCTCCTTTTTGTTTTTTGTTTTTATCTTGTATTTAGTTTGCTATTTTATTTATGTCTAGTTAAATTATGTTAATGATTAAATACCATTTTAAAATAAAGTTCTAGTTTTTATCTTTCAATTCCCAACTATTATATTCTTCAATGTTTATAATTTTGGCTTTGCATGATTAACAGGTTAATTTTCTTTTTACCAATTCTATCATGTATTTGTGGTAGTTAAGAATTTAAGTTAAGCTATTAATGCATCCTTGGTTTTGTATTACTAATATACAAATTTATTTAATCCTTCGTAATTAAATAATCTTTTTCACATAGGATGCTTCAAATTTATACTTATGAAGGGAATGAGAATTTACATAAGATTCATTAAAATGCAGGCTTAATTGATATATCTTGAGAAAACAGTAGATTGATTTCTAGGTTGCTACTCTATGGGAATTGTTAGATAATTAATTAGAGTTTTATGGAATAATGGTGTGGAATCTAAAACCTTAGTTATTTTTCTAATTCATTTAAACCTTACTCTAGTTTATTTGCATTTTCAATTTTTATGCTTTATTTAATTTTTTTTTCAACCAATAAATCAATTTTGAATCAACTAGGTTAGCAATTGAATTAACTTGGGTTGGATTAGTTTTCCATCTTTTTCACACACTCCATGTGGGAACGACCTCGCATTGACACACGCCTATTCTACAATCGATTCGTGCACTTGCGAGTATTATAAATTTAAAACACCTTCGAGTGGACAACAATGTTCATCGAATCGAAGCCGATGTCATATACATATTGGTACTACTATGTCAAGTATGGAAACATATCTAAGAATCATGTTATCCTTTCAAACATGTGATGATTCTAATCATAGTTTATTTATCTTAGTGTGTTTTTGAAGCTTTGATGAGACCTCTTGTTTCCTTGCTTGAGCTGTTGCCCCAATTTATCGTTATTGTATCTAGTTATATCAATGATGTATTATGGTTAAAACTATTTCAAATGGAATTGGTTTTTCTTAACCAAACATACATTCTCAGCTTCCAATTCAGGAACTAAACAACTTTTACAAAATCTTGCTAAAAAGACATACTCATGCGTTGTTTAGGAAATCGCTTTTAATGTCCTAGACGAAAAACTTTTAATCACTGATAACGGACCTTGCTTATAGTTGCATATGTCAATACTTTAAGCGACTGTTAGCTTAACTGTCAACTCATTGTACAGATGTCATCTATGATATCTCCACATCACCTCAAATCTTTGTCCTTTATCCTTTTAGACATATTTGGGACATTCTTGACTACTAAATCCTTTGTCTAGCTAGTATTCACATGTGTTAGATATACTACACATGACCATCCAATATATGGGATTCAAGTAAACTTTCTTTTACTTTATTTTAAGTTTCACTTTTCAAGAAAACTACATTTTTCTTGAGAGTTGCATATGAATGTTAGGTCATATGATAACTTTGGAATTCCCATGTTTATCTTCATAAACTACTATCCCTCTATGTGAAAAACTCCCACTTTTAATTTAGAAGAAAATAATCATATAAACTGTTTTATATGAAAGACGAAGGTACGCACATGAATTAGGTGTACTCGAGTATGCTTAGGCCACGCTCTATTGCAGTGGCTTGGGATTATGTTAGATAATGTCTGACGAAGCAGTGGGCTCAGTGAGCTCGGGCATGTGATATTGTTAAACTTTACAGGTTTGCATGTGGAATTGGTAAACTTGTACCATGACCTCCCCATGTGCCAGATTGTAGTCTCGCTTGGTATGGTACGAATATCAAAGCTTGCATAAGCACTTCATAGTTGTATTTGATGGGCCTCCGTGTACCCTGGCTAGGCTTCTTTTATAGCACGATAATGCGTTGGGCCTAAATATATGCACAGACCGTCCGTGAGATATTTTACACCTCAACACTAGTAATATTAATACCACTAGCATGCACCGAGAGGGAAGGAAATGAAGACAATTGGTGGAAGATCGGGTAAAAGAATCTCAAGCAAGTGATACCGCACGTAATATTGAAACATGAGATTGATAGGTACATAATTGATCCTATTGAAAATATGGTTCCTAACTTTGATATTTTGAAGTGGTGGAAATTGAATGGAGTTAAATATTCGGGTTTGGTACTTATTGCAAAAGATGTGCTTGTCATCCAACTGTAGCTTTGAAATCAGGCTTTAGCACGAGTGGTTGAGTAGTCTATTACTTTTGTGCTTGATTGACTCCTAGCACTGTGGAGACCTTAATTTGTGCTCAAAATTAGTTAAAGTCCAATGACATCTATTCTTTACAGTATGAACCAAACATTCAAGAGATGAAATTTTATGAAATGAGACATGTATTATTTTATGTTTTTATGTGATTTAATGAAATATGTAGCTTGCATCCACACCAACTAATTCAATTTAATGATGTACGCGTGATTTCTGTTTTTATTTTTATAATCTATCCAGTGTATTATCATATGAAAACTTGAGAGTATGTTTCTTGTTACATTTTATTGTCAACAAGTATACACATGAATATGGTTATTTTTTTAGTGTGCACTGAAGCGGAATGAAGCATTTTTCCAAGCTTTGCAAAGTGAGAGTGGGGGATACTGTGATGTTTATGTTGAATGTATTATTTTTCTGAAATTTGATTGTATATTTGCTCTTTTGTTTGGTAAAGGGTTTTTTTGGGTGTTTTTATTAACTTATTCTGTACCTTTGGATCAAAATTGTTTAAATCTAACGGTTCAAAAAGTGAATGTACCCATACAGCCAAATGATTCGATTGCGCCGCCAACTCCTCTCTCTAATTCTCTCACTGCGTCTCTGCTCTTCTCCCTCCCAAACATTCTGCGTTTATTCTTCTCTCTTTCCCTCACCCGCTCTCCTCTGCGTCTCTTCTCTGTACCACAGAGTTTTCGTTCGTATTATAGCAAAAAGAAAGACCTGGGGTCGCTAGGGTTTCTTCAAAGTCTCTTCGACTAAAACCTCTTTCTGTAACCCCAAAACCCATTGAATTTCGCAGCCATGGCGAGCACCAAAGTTCAGAGGATTATGACCCAACCCATTGTACGTTTCTTTCCATCGTCCTCATCTCCGTTTTGTTGAACATTTTTGCCTCTTTTTTTTAATGATTTACTGACAAATTTCCTTCCTTTTCCTTTCGGGGTTTTTGCTGCAGAACTTGATTTTCAGGTTCCTTCAAAGTGTAAGTCATTCTTGTCACTCTATTTGATTGATTTTGTCATCTGGGTTTGTTTCGGAAAGCTCGCATTCCGGGTGGTTTTCTTGTTGGGGTTTGAAATTTTATTCTTTGGAATTTTTTTTTATACAGAAAGCTCGCATTCAGATATGGCTCTTTGAGCAGAAGGACCTCAGGATTGAAGGCCGAATTATTGTAAGTTTGTTTTGTTTTTTATTTTCAAACGAAATTTTTATCAGGCTCCACTAGGGTTTTAGTGTTATTTTGTTCATGTTGCTAGATGCTTATTAGCATAAATTGAGTTCTTTGGCTTTATTTATCTTTCTAATTGATCTGCCCATATTGGGAATCAAGTGTCTTTTTTCCCCATATGATTAAGCTTAAAATTCACTGTTAACTGTCATAAAATTAGTGTTCAATTTAAGTATTCTATTGTTGGTTGGATTTTACCAGTAAACCTGAGGAATTTTAGGAAGAGTCAAACTCAAAACCTAACAATTTACTTTTGTACAAACTCAAGCACGCTTGTAAAAGTATAAAGTAATAAATAGAGAGCTCATTACTTATCACTTCCATTCTCTACATGTTAAAAGACAAAAAACAAAAAATTCCTAAAACAGGGAGGAGGGTAGGGAGTCTGTGGAGCTTTATTTCTTGCTATACACTCTCCACTGTAGCTAAAGAGCTCAAATAAGATATGAACGTTCTACTATACATTATTTGTTGTAGAGATTACACAGTATTGGATAACATGTAGTTTTAGGCTTTTAGCTTTTGTTCTATTGAATAAGATTTGGGGTTCTTATTGATTTTAAAGACATAAACTGGAGGTGCATTGTGGAATGACTGAATCATGCATTTAAAATAACTTGGGGTAAACATCTATATCTGTAGAATTAGTACTGCATTATTTGGTAGATCTTAAGAATATTGCAGGGTTTTTCTTGGAGGAATTTGTATTTTGTGTAATGAGGGTGCGGAAGTATGACCATCTGCTATGAACGATTATCGTATTTGAGTGGAAAACTAGTTTGCCAAATAAAGTAGAAGATATGCAAAAGAAAAATGTGGAAGCTTCTGATCTGGGAGATTATTAGTTTTCGAACAGTTAGTATCGGTCAGTTGGTAAAACATGTTTCCCTTGTCTCATGCTTCCCTTGTTGAGACATGCTTCTACGCTGTTCTGGTAAAGACTTTGGCAGGACTACGCATAATAAGAGTATGGAGTGCTTTTTTGAAAGGGACTTTTGTTGAAACATCACAGATATAGTTCCAATTTTGTAACTATGTCTAGGTTCAAATTATAGTCTACAAACCGGCTGGGTCTAGATCATAAGAGCCTTTAGTACAGGGAATACATTTCAAAGCCTTGATTTCGTATTGGGTTCTCAAACTTTTCCTTCTTCCCTTTTGCCATTCTCTAGAATCTGTATTAACACTTTGTTTTAAACCACATTTTTTTTACAAGTGGTTGCACGTAATACATAAGATTGAACTTGGATTATGCCCTTTAGAATTTCAGTTGCTCCAAATGGACAAAACTAATCATACATGCCTCCAACTTGTGGGTCTAAATGTTATGAATGTGCTAGAAGTTCAGCTTTATGTGGCTGGATGAAGATGTTAGTTATTGATGAAGATGGGAAATAGGTAGAAAAGTGGAAAAAGTAAGAAACAATGTAAACAGCAGGATATCCTGGAAGTTTGAATTTTACATTTATATTTATATTCCACTAGAGGGCTTTCATATTGTCTGACTTGTTCTCTCAATGTACTTGCAAACACAATTTTACCTTTCCTTTTGTGGTGCCTTGTATGCGATGGCTTGAACCTTACTATTCCTAATTTTCTAACTGGTTGAGGATATGTTTGCTCTGCTTGATTATCTCCATATTTCACATATGAGCTAGTTGCATATTTTATAGTCTTCCATTTCTCCAACAAACGTTTGTCATAAATGAGAAGCTGACATAGCAATGATGTAATATGCATTATCATATATGCGTACTTTCTCCATCTCTTTCTCTATTGCTATATATTCCCATTATTAGTCAGCATATATTATTTGTAGATATATCTGACCATAATGTCGTAAATTCTTTGGTGGTCATCTGTGTTTTTAGGGTTTTGATGAGTATATGAATTTGGTTCTGGATGAGGCCGAAGAAGTTAGCATCAAGAAAAAAACCAGAAAGTCATTGGGTGAGTCTCCTCGCCTTTCGCTCTTCTGCTAACCTATGCTTGTGCAATCTCTAAATTGTTTCTGTTTTGTTTTAATTTTTTCAGGACGCATTCTTCTGAAAGGAGATAACATAACTCTGATGATGAACACGTAAGTCAATTGAAACTCTGTGTGTGTGCCTCTCTCTCTCTCTCTCTCTCTCTCTCTCTCCCCCTCTCTCTCGCTGAGTCTCTCTGTCTCTCTCTAACAATATCTTTTCCAAATTCCAGGGGGAAATGACGACCAATCTAGCAAATGGAGAAACTTTGGCTACAGTGTATCTTTAATGTGACGGAGGTTGAGCTATTTAGATTTACTGCTTTTCTAAAACAAAAGTATGTTGGATGTCATTTATGAGTAGTGAGATATGTATTGACAATCTTAATTGCAAGCGGATATACGTTCACTGGTATTACTGACACTATCTTGTTTTGTGATGCAGAATTCTTTATACTTTGTGTTTGCATTTGATCGCCCTTGCCCTTGTTAGGCTTTCTGCACAAAACCTTGTATGTTAATGGTAATTCAGTTCAACCATGATTAGATAGACTGCCAACCATTTTTAATTTGGAAATAAATTGTTCGGCATCCCTGTTTGACCTAATTGCGGTTCTTTTTGTTAGAAAAAAAGAAAAGAAAATCAAAGGTGCCTTTCGAATGAATCAATTATTTTCGTTCTCAATTTTGTTGTTTTCTTTGTGTTTTATGAATTTTTAGGTTGAGATAATTTTATTTCGCTGTAAAATAATCATCTTCCTCTTGTTTTCCAACTCCTAATTTTGGGTTTCTAATCCCAGATTTTATTGGCTCAGTCAGTAGTAAAACATTATGAACGTAGAACGCCAAGCCTTAAGCAGTAAGACAAGTCATAGCAACAAACAACTAAAAGGAATTATGGGTCAAACTAAGAGCATAACAATCAAAGATTTCAAAGATTGAAGATATCAATCGCATTTCCTAATTCTACCTTTACCCAGATACTACAAAGTTAGCAACAAATATAACCACCATTACCAAAAAAAACACTCACACATCACCCATATTTAAACAACAATAGGTTAATGGGTATTTTCAGTAACTTCCATAGGCTTCTGACCTAATTTCTGGAAATTTTTTTATTTATAGCATGTTTACTAATTTGTAATTGAAATCAATATAAGGAGTTGAAAGACTCAAATTTAAGCCCGAACTGAAGAACCAATAGACAAAAGTGAGTAGTTTATTCAGATTGGTCCAAAATCCCTTGCTCCTTAAGAATTTAATATTGTGTGAACTTTAGTTAATCAATGTGATTAACAGCTAGCAAGAAACCATGTTATTTTAGTGACTTGAAAAGATGGAATAAAAGTTGGGGGGATGCCAAACTCTGGCTTTTATTAGTAAAGTAAAAATTTCAGATAGCTTTTAGCTGGACAGCTTGCATGCAATGTTGCCTAAAAAGGAAACCTGACTTTCTGAGCAATGCACACCATCTGATGCCTTCCCAGAAGAATCCTTATTTTCTTTCTTTTTTTGGAACAAGGAAACCCTTTTAAAAATAAAAATAAAAACTCTACAAGTACCTAACCATGCATGAACCAAAGCTATTTCTTGAAGAAAAAGACAACTTTTTGACGCTACTTGAGAAAAATAAAAGTGCCAATAATGTCTTCAAGTCTGTTTTGGTCAATAGAGAAAGCAGAGGACCATAGGAAATATGCTCCTTTTTTTCTTCTTCTCTGGTCTTATTTGTGATCTCAACCACCCATTACTTCCTTGGCTTTCTGAATCCTCCAAGGTTCTCCACCCTACTATAAATACACAACAGCTCCCTTATTGCCACTACAAACCAAAGAGAGTAACCTTTCAACTTTCTTCATCTCAAAATCTCTTTAAGCCTCTGTTTAATATCTCTGTGTCGAAAAAGAGTTATGGGAGGCAACAACAGGCAGAAAACACCCTCCTCCTCCTCCTCATTCTTCAGCTTGTTCAAGTCGAGGAGGCCTCGCAGGGGAGGTGACAAGTTAGCCATATCCGCCCTTGTGGTGGAGGATTCGTATACGAGTGTAGGAAGGGTGTGGCATAGTGTGGAGGACAGAGGTCGGTGGGTAGCTGAGCCCGGCATTGACGACAAAGCTGCTGCTTTCATTGACAGAAAACACAAGAACATTGCGTCAGAATCTGATGTCCAACCTTAACTGTCTGTAAACCCAACTGGAAATGCCTAAGCTGCGTTAGTGTATTATAATGTTATTTTATTCAAACAAGTTGTATCTAGTTTGTAAATCACTATAATAAATGTATTAAGTATTTGTCTGTTCATTAAAGCTCTCATAAGTACAGATTATGCCTACCATTGTCGGACGTACACTACCATTATGCTCTCATAAGTAACACTAGTGTAAGTCCGACAACGATAATTAGTAAGTTAATGTACAATAATCTGTTATCAATGATTATAAAATCTCCAAATCTTCCCCATTTCTGCAATCAATATTGTGGTTTTAAGAAATTCAGGTTGCCTTGCCTTTTGATATGCAATCTGCAACTTGGTTTTTGAGCTTGTTAAATAAACTAAGGTTAATAGTTAAATTGTTTGGATGTGCAAGTATATTATAATTTTTAAAGAGCACGGAGTCCTTTAGATTTGTGACCCTCAACATTCCCTTCACATCAGGTAGTTTCAGAACAATTGTACAACAAAGTTTGATGTCCCCTTGAGCTCTTTTTGTATAGAGGAGGCCTACCTTTGGCTTGAAAAACGATTCGATACAACGGCGTGTACAAGATATTTTTCTAAAGATATCTTTAAAGAGAGGAAGGACGAGAATTGAACTCTAGCTTCTTAATTCAAGCAATTATTTGTTCAGTTTCTTTTGTAGCAAGATTCTGGTTGAAAGCCAAGTAAAGTGCCTGCAAATTTGGAATCTAACACAGTTCCACAAATTTCTTCGGCGCAAATTATTGTACATAGTACATGCTTTTGTTCTCAATAATTCTTTAAGAATTTTACTTTATATAGTCGTTTAAAAAGCCTAGTGAAACATGCAAATGTAGCTAGGCATATAGCGTTTCTCTACAGACAGTAAGTAGAGCTAGCAGAAATAAAAGCAACGGTAGAGAACAATATACTAGACCAACCCTCCAAATTAGTAGGAGACACTTATAATTAACATCAATTTGAACCAGAAACAAAGCATGTTATGTATGTCATGTATGTGTTTCATATAATAAATCTTTAGCCAACAACTGGCGCAACTTGTTTCAAAGAAATTCCAACGGCTAACCACTCATTTGAATAACTAAATACTGTCATCTTGGTTAATGCTCTTCCACTTTTCTTTCCCTCTGTCTGAATGGCTCTTCCCTCAACTAAACGTCCATATTCTGAGACATAAAAACACAAACTGAGACAAGGACACTAGTGATTCTAGGCTAAAGCTACTTGTTCAGGGAGTGTTGCGTACACTTTTGTATAGCTGTATGGAACTGTGACCTTCAAAATCAGTAAAAATCTTCACTTTTCTAAGATCCCTTGTAAGTACCTTTTCATGGTTCATGTACCTGGTTCATATATCCTTGTATAATTATGAGATATTCTCTTACAATGCAGAATATATGAAAATCAATATAGACGTTTTGGTATGTGAGCACATTGGATGCAATGTAAGAGAAAGCCAATCAATACAAGAAGATTATGCACAAATAAATTAGCCATCAATTAGGATATATATATATATATATATATTTTCTTCTATGTGGACGTTATTATCATGCGAACATCCATGTGTTAAGAATAGTCTAATAAAAGTTGTAATATGATGCAAAAAGTTTAGTAGCGTGAGTTGGTAAGATGTATGTGATATTTTTCTTTCTACTTAATAATATATATATATATATATATTTTAATTTATGGGGCTTCTTGTCCACTCGTGGTTGTATATGTAAGCTTGTTTGTTAATTCTCATACATGCATATGCATTAAAAGACGGATTCTATTATCTTATTTTTCTTTTAATTTTAATTTTTAAGTATGAAAAGTGTGAATTTACTATATTATCCTCATTTAATTAATAATTTCAATTCTAAATGTTTGCATTAACTAATGACCTTTTTTGGTATTTTGGATGTTTCACCATTCTCTGCCTTTTGCTTTATATATATAGATCTACAACTGTCACATTTAAATTAATTAAAAAGAATAAGAAACAAAAAAGTTCAGATTACAATTAAATGAAGTCAGAACAGTAAATAAAATTTTGCCAAAAACAAAAGGTCAATAAATAAATAAACCTAAACCCCAATCTCTCTCTCTCTCTCTCTCTCTCTCTTAAATTTCATCACGATCTGGGCTTGGGATACTGACGCCGTTGAGTTATTCTTGGAAAGTTCGGGTTTGAGTTCATATTTGGGTTCAGAGATTCGCTGCCTCCATACCTCTCCCTCTTTAAGATTTGATTTTGTTTTGGTGGGGAAGCTGGGGATTGGATTTTTTGTGGCCGGAGTTGAGATGAAAGAGTAGGGAGCTAGGGGTTGGGAATTGTTTAAAGCTGGGGGTTGGATTTTTTGTGGCGGGAGTGGAGATAACAAAGTGGAGAGCTAGGGATCGAATGGGTAGAAGAAGAATCGAGCTGCAGAACAAAGGATTATTATTTGTTCTAGGGGTAAAAGTTGTCAATTTAGAAAGTTATTAGGGGTACTATGGGAAAAAGGAAATATCATTTAAAAGCTAACTTTCTAAATCTTTTAAATGAAACTCTACAAGCTGCGTTGTTTTTCACAGCAGCTTTGAGAAACTGGGTGGGAGCTGCTTCGCGAATTCGCTGTGAGCGACCGCGGTTTCTAAAATAAGCTGCGTTTATTGGCTTTACTAAAAGCTTTAGTGGGCGTTTGGTATCCTATTCAAATAAGAAACTCAAAAACTTTGATTTTTCTTAAAAACAAGGGGTTCTTAAATTTATTTTTATTATTCAAAAACTTGTTTGATATGCAACTTGAATTTTTTTTTTTCAAGTTATAAAAATTTGAGAACTTGTGGGTTGTTAGAAAAAAAAGGAAAAAAATTGATATTTTTTGTTTTTAATAATTGAGGTGTTTTTTAGTTGTTCTTGAGTTTGATTTTTTAAAAATAGGGCTACAATACAAAACATGTTTTCTTTGTTTTGAACTCAAATTCAGTTTTTGAATTTAAAAAGTTGGATTCAAATTGAATACCAAACAGGCCCTTAATTTCCAAAAATTTTTTTAACAAGAACACTCCCAAACGCCACCTTAGCAATGGCAGTTACATAGGATTTTTAAAGGAAAAAGAGAAAACAAACTAAAGGAAAGAAAGATCAAATTGACATCTGAAAACATAATTTGAACTCACAAAAGCAATCAGACAGAGCAGATCCTCTCCCCATCACAAAATCATCTCTATGGGCCTTCCATAGAGCCTGCATCAATTCCTTCCCTCTCAAACCTTGATGATAAGTGAATTCTGCAAAAGCTCTTCTGCTTAAGAAAAGAGTCTCGTACAAGCCATTAAAATCTCGCATTGCTGCAACCATCTTATCCATATTTCCAAAATATGTCGCTATATATGAATCGCTGTTAATAGACACGTAGTAATCCAATGCAGCTTTCGTGTTCCCATGCATGCTTTTGAAATCCTCACCACTAAGAAGGCTAGACTTGGTCGCTACATTGGTGTAAACAGATGTTAATCCTTCAATTTCAGTCGGACCATCCCCAGCTGCCAGGTCATTTGTGTTTGTTGGGATGGAAAGTACTTGGAAGTATGAAGGCTGTCTCATTGGGGATAAGAGGACATTTGAATGAGGCGTAATGCACTATAACAAGCTTGACAAAGGGAAGCTTTTGCATACTGAGGATACCTACATAAAAGAAAAGCAATTATCACATCTGTAAGCTAAGTCCTCGTTTTGGATTGCTTTTTTTCACCAACAACCTGCTTCACTTTAAAGTTAAGCACTTTAAAATGTTTGGTAAAAATAAAATATCCCGATTATTTTAAAAGCAGTGGCCTTTTCATACCAGCTTTTAAAAGCAGGCTTTGAGTTGCTTTTCAAAGCTGCTTTCAAAAGAAGCAGAGATGAACCTTTAATTAGTTTTTTTAATTCCCAAAATACTATCAGTCATTTTAAAAAATGACACCACCTCTATTTCCACTTCCAACTCCACCACTTGCACCACCACATTCACTACCTCCACAACCGCCACCACCACCACCACCACCACCACCACCACATCCTTCTCCTCCTCATCCTCCTTCACCACCACCACCACAACCACCACCTCCTCCACCCCCACCTCCACCACCACAACCACCACCACTAGCACTACCACCACAACCACCTCCTCCCCCAAAACCTCCACATCCATCACCACCTCCACAACCAACACCACAACCACCACCACCTCCACAACCGCCATCCCCACCACCACCATTACCTCAACCATCAACTCTACCTTCATCACCACCACCACCTCCACTCCATCACTACCACTATCACCACATTATTAGTACATAACATTTTTAACATCATGTCTATTTTAGTCATTATTCACAGTCACAACAATTTTATATTAAAATTTACCGAATGGTTTTGACAATGCTTTTTGTGCTAACAGCACCTTAAAAATATTGTTTACCAAATATGGAGCTGCTTTATTTTACAACTAATTATTTTCAAAGCACAGTATAAGCAACTTTTTTTAAAAAGTGAGACAGCAATGCCAAACTGGGCCTAAGTTTGTTCTACTATTGTCATCAAACTTCAAACGGCTAATTTCTTTTGCAACCCAAAAATATATATTTTTGTTTCTGAAAGCAAGAGATACAATCTTAAAAGTAGCCAAAATTTTGAAAACACAAAAAGTAGTTCAAGCATTGTATCTAAAAGACTCAAAACACCCATCCTCGAGTACAAAATACCGCACACACAACCCAGACCAGAGACCTGATCTCCCTAAACCCCCCAGCTAGACCCTGCAATCCAAACCTTGATCCTGACTTCTGAGAACCAAACTCTGCCCAGAGTCCCAAACTCCGATGTGAAAACTGAGCTCGAAACAAGAGATCACGAACCCAAGACCTGGACCCCAGATCTAGGACCAAGACCCAATAATGCTAAAATCCAAGGAAAGAAAGATCAATTTGAGCATTCTTGGATGGTTAGATCTCTCTCCAAACAAGCTTGTGGGTGAGATTGCGTGGGAATTGGCATATTTGACATGGCTTGAAAAGTTTAACGTTTCAAAAAACTGACTTGCGGGGTTCATACCTCAGGGCAATCAATTTGGTACATTTGAAAATGATTCATACAGTGGAAAATAATTTGGCCGCCATCTTCATTCTAGAAAGATCATAATTTGGAGCAAGAGAATGGATTTGATTGGAAGGTAGTGTGGACGGGCTATGCATCTAAGGTGGTAATTGGAATATCTATGGGATATCTTGTACTTGGTGAAAATGATTGGAAGACAACGATGGTGTAAATTTGTGAAATTCACACAACGGGGTGCTTGAGGAAACGGTTTCAAAAGCATAGGTTGTTTCATGTTATATTGTTTGTTATAACTACAGGTATAATTATTTGTTATAAAAATTTGACTTAAATGCTAAAATGTTCCTTTTGTTTTAGATTTTATATAAAGGATTGTTTTAACTTTTATTTAGATTAACTCCTTTCTTGTCTTTAGCCCTAGAGAAAGATAATGGATTTTCATAAATGAAAATTTAAAAGAACTTTTTGTTCATGAATTTGCTTTGAAAGTTCATTCAGAGATTGAACTAAAGGCCTAAGGCCTATCAAATGCTTGAGGGTGGAGACAGAAAGTGAAAAGACAAGCAAAGCCTTGGAGATGAATTAATGAGAGCGTGAAGAAAGGCAAAAGTCACTGATGACTACTAGTGAAGACAAGAACGATTTTAATGGTCAATTTATGAGTACTCGTTTCCAGCTTCTTGAATACACAAATTCGAGAATCCAGTGGAGACAAACTTAATTAGTACGTGTTGCAGGTAACAAGTGGAATTCAGATTAACAAGTCTATGAAAATTAACTCGTTTCAGTAATTAATTTTTGTTGTGCAAGCAATACCAGAAATCTACCACAATATGGCACAAGTATATAGACTTCGCCCTCAATAATGTCAATTATCAACAATTCAAATTGGTGTAGCAGCTAGCCAACAATGGGACCTACACCTTATCGTCAAACTTTAACAACACCAAAGACGGCCACAAATCAAAGACTAGGTGCAATTTTTTTCCAATTACCTGAACATATTACCCCAAAAAAAAGAAGAAAGGAGCGAGCTAACATTGGTGTAGCAGGCCTTCACCCTCAGTGTCAATTATCAGCACTTCATATTTTTTTTTTTCCTTTTCTTTTTAAGGTTTTCAGAGTTTTAAATTTTATAATAAACATAACTAATAACAATAAAAATCTCAACAATCACCACATCAATAAAAATCGTAACTAACAACTAATAGCAATAAAAAAATTAAAAATACGATCAATCACACTCAAGCATGAAAGGTTCAACTTTAATAATTTAACTAATAAATAGAGAAATAACAACTGAATTTTGGGTATTTTTTTCCCTTCAAATATAGTCACATAAAACTAAACTAAACATTCAAAGCACGTATAAAGTTTATAAAAAAAAAATTCAAAGCTCGTATAAAATAAAATAAAAAATCATTAAAAGCAACTTAAAATATAAACAAGTTCAGAAAACCAACAAAGTAGATTTACGGAACTTGGCGGTCAATTTATTAGTGAGTGAATTAATGCTCAACCAAACCAAAAGGAAAAGAAAGAGAAAAAAACAAACAACGAAAGTTTTGATACCTCTTAAAAAATCCAAAACAAACTCGTATGAAAAAACGACGAAGAAGCCGAAGAAAACATCAGAGGATGAGATGGAAACAACGCCAAACAAAAGACATATGAAGAGCATGCATATCTAATTAATCTCAAAACCACTTTCAATTGACATATATGTAATAGCTAATTTCTATATAGTTATGCCATTCTTTTCTGATGGTGATCCTAAATGAGAATGCAAAGGTGCAAATGCTTTTTTTACATGTATGAATTTGCTCTGAAAGTTCATTCACAGATTGGACAAAAGGCCTAAGGCCTAGCTAATGCTTAGGGGTAGAGACAGTGAGAAGAATCAGCGTGAAGGACAGGGCAAATGTGAATCATATTTGGTCTACACACAGAATGTGAATCATATTTGCACAAGTTTAACGTGAAAACCATTTGAACACGCAGAAATTATACCTACCAAAACCAAAGACCAAAGACCAAAGACCAAATATGAAATCAACGCCTTGGTTGCAAAATTTTCCAAAAGATTTTCCATGAAACCAATTTAAGTACTTTCTTAGCACTGTGGAAACTTTAAATGCAGGACAACCTTATGCCACACCTACTAGACTCATGTCGTGACATTATAGATAAATCATTGTTGACAAAGCTTGTTATAAATATCAACATCTACAGGATAGAGTTGCTCACAAAATTATTTAGAAGAATATATACTTTTAGATTTTGAAGGAAAGATGGGTTGGTTGTTCCTCCTCTTCCTGCTCTTTATTACTTGTCAATTCAACTCTACTTGTTCATCATCATCTAACTCTTCCTCTTCTCTTTCTTCAGGGCATTTATGCCATCCCCACGACAGCTCTGCTTTGCTTCAATTCAAGAACTCCTTTTCTATTGATACCTCCTCTCTTGAAGTTGAATTACTTACTGGAACAACTCTTTATTCTAATAGTACAATTTCTTGGCAGAAAGGCAAGGATTGTTGCACATGGAGTGGAGTTACTTGTGAAAAGATGACTGGTCATGTGATCGGTCTCAACCTTGGTTTTGGTGGGCTTCAAGGCAATATCCATTCCAATAGCAGCTTATTCTCTCTTGGCCATCTCAATTGGCTAGACCTCTCTGGAAATGATTTCAGAGGTTCCCCAATTTTCTCCAAGTTTGGTGGCTTTGTAAGTATGACTCACCTTGACCTCTCTGACTCCAATTTCAATGGCCCAATCCCTTCCAAAATTCCCCACCTTTCCAACTTGGTTTCACTTAATCTCTCGCAACCTTCTGTGACCCTAGATGCTCCTAGCTTGAACAGAATTGTTCAAAACCTAACCAATCTTAAGGAGCTTGAACTGTCCCTTGTTGATATGTCATCAGTTGTACCTGATTCATTCAAGAATCTGTCTTCTTCTTTGACAACTCTTTTGCTTTATTCTTGCAACTTGTAAGGAAAATTTCCAGAAAGCATTTTCCACCAACCAAATCTTCGACTATTAGATTTAGGTTATAACTATAACCTCACAGGTAATTTCCCCAAGTCTAACTGGAGCAGTCCACTCGAAACCTTGCTGCTCTCTCGCACTAGAATTTCAGTAGATTGGCCTCATCTGACAAGAAATTTCAAGTCTTTGAGAGATTTGTTTCTCAGCAATTGCAGTTTTGTAGGATCATATCTTGCATTTCTTGGTAACCTCACACAAATTATGCGGTTGGACCTCTCGTCTAACAGTTTTGGTGGCCAAATCCCATGGTCGCTTTTAAACCTTGAGAGCCTCGTTTACTTGAATCTTGGTGGCAACAATTATGTTGGTCAGTTTCCAGAATCTTGGTGGCAACATCGATCTCTTCTTTATATGATTTTTCAAAACAACAACTGGCGGGTCACATTCCTCGACACTTAATCTTGCTCTATTTAGATGGGAACCAACTCAACGGAACAATACCATCCTGGTTAGGTAGTTTGCCATCATTGGGTATTTAGAACTTGGAGGCAACGGAACATTACCATCCTGAGCTTAATCTTTCCTTTAGTCATATATCCTTGAGCTTCAACCATTTGAATAACAACACCTGGCCTCAACTTGAGTTACTAGATTTGTCATCTTGTAACATAAGTGAGTTCCCATACTTTCTAAGAGCCTCACAAAATTTGGACATGTTATACCTTTCCCACAACCGAATCCGAGCCGACATTCCCAAATGGTTGTTGGATTCGGGGAAAGATTCATACTTTTGGCCAAGGAAGGCAGTATGTACAAAAGAAGGAAGAGGCATAGGATAGAGATCATTATGACAGGTCCGTGAAAAGAATTTGCCCTGTCCGCTTGTCCTGTATGGTTAAATGAAACTCATCAAATTTACATTAGCATTTGTTATCGGCACACAATTGATGAACAGATAATAAACTTTGTGATAACTGGGGCACATGCACAACATTGGTAAGTTGGAGAGAACTTGTAGGAGTAGAAATTGAAGAACCAATATGAGCAATTGCTAAACCTGATCCATTTGTAGCAATAATGGTCTCAGAACCAATATATGGAGTAGGAGCAGACATCCAAACCTCAATGAAGGGTGAAGAGGAACAAGCCTGAGCAACCATGGCAGTCATTGGAGTAGAGTGGGAGGAACCAGAATGAACATTGTCTCGATAGAAACATGTCATGGCAGTATGATTTGTTTTCAAACAAATTTGACAAGGCCAGCCTCAGAGTGAGATGGAATTGTAGATCGAAAATGACACGTAGCAGTGATACGGCCCTTCTTATGACAAATTTGACAAATAGGCCCAGGAGCATCTGTGAGAACCATAATTGTTTCAAAAATGTTGATGAGGCTTACCAAGAATACCTCTAGCACCATTACCAAACTGAGAAGCAGAATTGGAGAATTGCTGAGGAGGATTAGAATAAGACTGATTCTTGGGATACAAGCATGAACCATTAGAGTAGCCAAGTTGATTATAGAACATCTTGCCTTTGCCTTTATCTTGAAATCCAGAGGAAGAATTATGAGACCCATAAGGCCTAGAGGAATAAGGAACATAGTTCATACCAGACCCAGAAGAGGAATCATGAGTCGCGGTAGCCAAAGCAGACATGATTGGAACATTGGGAGTGGATTCCTCAATTGTGGCTTCCTCGACCTTCAATTGAGATCGAAGATCTTTCAAAGAAATACCATGATCACGACCTCGAATCACAGCCTTCACCGTATTATACTCAGAAGGTAAGCCTTTGAGAGCCAAAATGACAGTATCATCATCAAGAATTTCAAAGCCAACAGTAGAAAGATGATCACGAACATCCTTGATTTTCTGAAGGTACTGATCAATAGTTTCCGAGCCTTTCTTGATATTATGAAGATCTATCTTTAATTGAAAAATACTTGCTTTGTTAACACTTGCAAATCGTTTGCGAAGATTGACCCATGTGGCGTTAGAGGTTGAGCAACCAATAACACACAAAATAGCCGAGGGCGACAACGTTGCAGTAATCAAAGTCATGAGTGTTGTGTCGTGAATCGTCCAAATCGTGAATGCAGCGGGAAGAACAGAGCCATCCACTATGACCAAGAATTGAGGCAGGCATGGGAATGAACCATCGAAGAAACCATAGAATTCCATTTCCACGCAGCAAGAGCTCCATTTGAAAGTTCCAAGTGACATAATTTGTATCATCAAGTTTAACAGAAATAGTGTTACCAACACTAGAAATCAGGGAAGAAATTGGGGATTGAGTTAGGGCTAATTGACCCTCTGTTACCATGATTGAAATTGCAAGAATCGGTTAACAGAGAGGGAAGAGAGATGACTGAGCAAGAATGGACGAGAAACCAAGAGAGAGAAAGAACGGAAGCAAGAAACGATCGAGAAGCTGAAGCTTTTATTAGGCTTTTGATACCATGAAAACTTTAGAATAATTGTAGAGAGAATTCATAGAAACTGATTTTCTTATTTCTCTTGTTAACTAGTAATTACATCATTATAGTGCTTATATATGTGCATCTACAGCATAACCTCTTCTTATCAGCCTAACCACATTCGAACAGACTAACTAATTAGAGTGACACGTCGTGAGGAAGAAGCAATTGTCAAGCTTAGAGCACCGGTGTAGTACTTGCTGAAGGCTCTCCGATGCTTAAGTCAGCAAGTATGGGATGCGTGGTAATTTTGACAGAGTAACAGTAAAATTAAAAAGTAGTAACCTCATTGTGGGGACTTGTGCCCTTTTTATGGAGAGGTGAAAGTGGGAGTTTGCACAAAATTTTGATGTGGGACTTTGTGCAAGTTACTGTCGTGGAGACATGTGTCTGCAATTCAAGTTCTGTAGTTTAAGAGCTTTGGCAACCACCTTCAGCAAGCAGTTGTTGCGTCGGAGGGAGATGTGTTGGTGTCATCGATGTATTACCTTCAGCAGGCTGTGAGTCTGTCCATGTTCCAGTTCCTAGTGCCGAATGTACTCAATTGAATATGGTACAAACAAATACAATGCACACAAGCATCATAAATGAAGGACAAATATAAGTTACTTACAAAGAGGAAGAAAACCACAACTGTTAAAGAAAAAAATTCCTCCCAGGAGAATATGAAGACTACTTTAGGCTGTTTTCTGCACAACCAGCTAAAGTACATCAAAAAATGTAGGACAGAAATGCATAGCATAACTTGATGTGATAAAAAAAAAAAAATTGCCTTAATAGACAAATATGAGGATATTGATTGAAATTCCATGCTTTGATTCGAGATGAAGACAAGAACTTTATCTTCACATGTCCAAAAGGTGAATGACCTACGAAGCACTTTGATTATTAAAAATTTGGTTGGCATGTTGATGTTTTCTGCTTTCAAAAAGTTAAGGTGAGTACATCTTTCGTCCTTTCATACATAGTTTATAGGAAGTTGTTTTTCTGAATTACATGTTAGGAATTGGCAGTCCCTTTACTTGATTGGGGTATGAAGGAAGGAGAAGGACATGAGAGTAAGTTATCAATCTAATGTATACTTCAATGTTTGGATGGTTGGGTTTCTTTATACTCGTGTCTAGGGAAATATGTTATGAAGCTTGGGTGATGCGAGGGGATTTTAGGTGATCAGATTTCAGTTAAAAAGTTTGGGAATTTCGTGGAGTTCAATGCTCTTATGTATGTGCTTCTAGTGGGAGCACTACTACATTTTACACTTTGCGCGACGAAGAGAATTTCGTCGCGCAAAATACATTGTAGTCGCACAAATTTCAGCGCGACAGAAACTTCGTCGCGCAAAGATCGTGAAGAAAGACTTTGCGCGACGAAAAAATATTGGTCGCGCAAAGCGACTTTGCGCGACGAAAAAGATTGGTTGCGCAAAGTGACTTTGCGCGACGAAAAATATTGGTAGCGCAAAGTTTTGCGCGACGAAATACATTGGTCGCGCAAAGGTTTGCGCGACGAAATATATTGGTCGCGCAAAGTTTTGCGCGACGAAAAACATTGGTCGCGCAAAGTCTAAAAAAAATTTTAAAAAAATAAAAAATTCCCGCGTCCAATTTTTGGTACCTGCCCAAATTTTTTGAGTTTTGCGCGACAAAATATTTTTTGTTTTAAATTTTTTTAATTTAAAATAAACTAATTTAATAGTTTGCGCTACGAAATATTTTGTCGCGCAAGGTTTTTGACTTTTTGTTTTATTATTTCTTTAATATGAATTTATTTATATGAATTTTTTCAAATTTTTACTTTTTAAATTTAATTTAATTGTATGATTTCTTTTTAAAATTACTTTAATTTAAATTGATATTAATTTTTACTTTTTAAATTTAATTTAATTGTATGATTTTTTTAATTACTTTAATTTAAATTGACATATTCAAAATAAAATTACATATGAAAAATAGTGACTAAATTATCCAATAAATATATATAATATTCAAAATGTACACATAAATTAACAAAGTACAATAATAAAATCCTAATACAAGCGTATTGTGGTGGTAGTGGCGGAGGATATGTTTTGATAGCTTCCTAATCCTCAACTTTAGCCGTCAAAGTCTCGATGATTCCCTACAAAAAAAACAAATATGGTCAAATAACCACAAAAAAAAGAAAAAAAGAAGGCATAATCTCCCCTAAAATTGTTATACCACAAATCCAACCCAAACTCCAATCCCTCCCCTTTACTCAACCCCAAAACCCACACAAACTCAAAATTAACTCCAAAAACACATATTAATGAAAAAAATTTAAAATTTGGAGAGAATATACCTTTTGGCAAGATTGAGAGTGAATGAGAATGAGAGGGAGAAGTGAGTGTGAGAGAATTAGAGAAGATAGTGATAGAGAGATGAGAGAGTGAGTGAGAGAGAGTGAGAGATAGTGAAGAGAGAGATGAGAGATTAAGTGAGAGGAGTGAGTGAGAGAAATGGTGGGATTTGGGGAGAGGGAAAGAGAAAGGAGAGGTAAGAGTAGAGAAAGGCATTGAGAAAATGGTGGAGGAGTTATTTCGGTTTTAAAAACCGTATCACTTTGCGCGACGAAAAATATTGTTGGTCGCGCAAAGGTTTGCACGACGAAAAATATTGGAATATTGATCGCGCAAAGTTTTGCGCGACGAAACATATTGGTCGCGCAAAGTCTAAAAAAATTATTTTAAAAAAATAAAAATCCCCGCGTCCCATTTTTGGTACCCGCCAAAATTTTTAAATTTTTGCGCGACGAATATAGGAATATTGGTCGCGCAAAGTCTAAAAAAATTATTTAAAAAAAATAAAAATCCCCGCGTCCCATTTTTGGTACCCGCCAAAATTTTTAAATTTTTGCGCGACGAATATAGGAATATTGGTCGCGCAAAGTCAAAAAAAATTATTTAAAAAAAATAAAAATCCCCGCGTCCCATTTTTGGTACCCGCCAAAATTTTTAAATTTTTGCGCGACGAAAAATACATATTGGTCGCGCAAAGTCTAAAACAATTATTTAAAAAAAATAAAAATCCCCGCGTCCCATTTTTGGTACCCGCCAAAATGTTTAAATTTTTGCGCGACGAAAAATACATATTGGTCGCGCAAAGTCTAAAAAAATTATTTAAAAAAAATAAAAATCCCCGCGTCCCATTTTTGGTACCCGCCAAAATTTTTAAATTTTTGCGCGACGAAAAATACATATTGGTCGCGCAAAGTCTAAAAAAATTATTTAAAAAAAATAAAAATCCCCGCGTCCCATTTTTGGTACCCGCCAAAATTTTTAAATTTTTGCGCGATGAAAAATACATACTGGTCGCGCAAAGTCTAAAAAAATTCCCGCGTCCGATTTTTGGTACCCGCCCAAATTTTTGCGAGACGAAAAATATATATTGGTCGCGCAAAGTTTTGAGCGACAAAAAATATTGGTCGCGCAAAGTCTAAAATTTTTTTTTTTTTTTTAAAATCCCGCGTCCCATTTTTGGTATCCGTCCAAATTTTTAGAGTTTTGCGCTACAAACTGTTGGTTGCGCAAACTTTTGAGAGACGAAAAATTGGTTCGTAACACAATATTTATAAAAATAATTGTTATGAATAATAAAAATAAAATTATTTTATTTTACAATTTAAAATATAAATAAGGTTAAAGCTGCTTAATAAATATATATACTATTCAATTTCTTAAGTGTTATACGTACAAAATAAATAAATTTAAAGCTACTTAATAAATAAATATATATACACACACCATTCAACGATCCAACCGTCAGACTTATTTGTATATACTTCAAGATCGTATACCCCAAAAATCGCAAAAAACAAACATTCAGAGATCTAGTAACGGGACAAAACTTTTCGGTGGTTATAAATGAAAAATTACGATTTAACGGTTATTTTAACTCCGATTTTGATGATTTTTTTTACAGCTACACTCCTTGACCATATATGAATACAATGACTAAATTTGATCTTCAATTAAAAATATTTACACTAGTGGATACCACAAAATCTTATGTTATATCTAACGAACGTATAAATAACCTCTTAATTGTTAGTGAATATATTGTTTTGATGGCATATGCATTCACCAAAACTAGTTTCAACGATCCAACCGTCAAACTTGTTTGTTTATACTTCGAGATCATATACCCCAAAAATCGGAAAAAATAAACATTCAGAGATCAAGTAATGGGACAAAACTTTTCGACGGTTATAATGAAAAATCACGATTTAACGGTTATTTTAACTCCGATTTTGATGATTTTTTACAGCTACACTCCTTGACCCTATATGAATACAATGACAGAATTTGATCTTCAATTTAAAATATTTACACTAGTGGATACCACAAAATCTTATGTTATATTTAACGAACGTATAAATAAACTCTTAATTGTTAGTGAATATATTGTTTTGATGGCATATGCATTCACCAAAACTAGTTTCAACGATCCAACCGTCAAACTTGTTTGTTTATACTTCGAGATCATATACGCCAAAAATCGGAAAAAATAAACATTCAGAGATCAAGTAATGAGACAAAACTTTTCGACGGTTATAATGAAAAATCACGATTTAACGGTTATTTTAACTCCGATTTTGATGATTTTTTACAGCTACACTCCTTGGCCCTATATGAATACAATGAACTAATTCGATCGTCAATTTAAAATATATATTTTCTAACAAAAACCCAATCTGAACAACAATAATATATTTTTCTAACAAAAATCCGATCCGATCTAAAATAATAAATTTAAAGCTACTTAATAAATATATATACTGTTTAATTTCTTAAGTGTTATGCATACAAAATAAAAAACAAAAATAAATTAGTTTAGGCGACGAAATGTTTGGATTACGTCATGCAAAGATTTTAAAATATATATTTTTTTATTTTTATAAGGACTTTGCGCGACGAAGTTTATTGTTTCGTCGCGCAAAGTCACTTTGAACGACGATGTATTGTTGTCGCGCAAAAGTTTTGCGCGACGAATTTTTTTTCGTCGCACAAAATTTGGTTGTCGTCGCGCAAAAGTTTGTCGCGCGAAGTGACTTTGCGCTACAAATTGTTTTTCGTCGCGCAAAATCTGGTCGCGCAAGACTTTGAGTGACGAAGTTTTGAGTTTCGTCGCCAAAGTGACTTTGAGCGACGAATAGTTTTTCGTCGCGCAAAATTTGGTCGCGCAAGGGGTTTTTTTTACTAGTGGAGGTGATTACACAAGGTCCAATAATCAAGAGTTACTGTCAATGTTAAGATTGCATCCTTCATTTTCTATGGACCAGGAGCCCTTCCAGGATGTTTCGATAAGCTTGCTTCCAACAACCATTTCAAATCATTGGCCATGCCTTTTAGATTGTGGAGGCTTATGCAAGGGTAAGGCACAATTTAATTTGATTGAATATGTGAATTAACTCTGAAGGTTTTATGAAGAGATTAGAGGTGCACAGAGGGATTATAATCTTGTGCTTTAACAATGTCTTTGTTTTCGAAAACACGCTTCAAGCTCTCAAAGGGACTTAAAATAATGGAACAAGTAGGTGTTAGGTGACAAGGATTGGTTGGACTTTTTAATCTAGATGATGGGTCATCGAAGTAGACAGAAAGAAAAATAGAACCATAAAAGAAAAGATGGAATGCATGGGGGTTTATAGCAAAGATCAATTTTTAGCATCAAAAGTCATGCATATTGTGGCAAAAGAAAAGTGACAGGATTACTAAATCTTTCTCCTTCTGGTCCCTCACATGCAATTTGGAGGGTCAATTAGCACATGTTTGTGAAAAGTTTTGAATTTTACCAGCATGTAAAGATAAGTCAATAGACAAATAGATTAAGTTTGCCCACAAAACTTGCACGATGTTGAAGAAATATTTTCCAAATTGCACCATTTTTTAATAAGTTGAATGACTCCAATTTTGACATACCTTCCCAACACGAGGAACTATAAGCCACACAAGAGTAACAGTAAGCAACCCACAAGCAGAATCTCCTTACTCTAGTCCAAGCTGCCTGTGCACCACCTCTCCATCAGCTTGCAGGGGTGTAATGGACTTGAATCCTAATCCGATTCTGATATGATTTACTTGCCCAATTATATGAATTTATTTACTTGATTCTTGTATATCCTCCTTGTAAATCAAGGCATTATTTCTTACCTAGAATAGGCGATACTTTGTGTAATCACCAAGTAAAGGGTCTGTATATATTTCCTATACTATTTATCAATGAAAATCATTCAAGATATTCAAAAACCTTTCATGATATCAAGAGCCTGAGACTTACCGTCTTCGATCCATCGTCTCTTTTGCCTATTTGTTTTTCTCTCAACCTCATGGCTTCCTCCTCTGCTCTTGACCTTCCTAGCATCAATCACGTTATCTCTATTCTCCTCGAACGTGACAACTATCTGACCTGGCTTGCTCAAATTGTTCCCGTTCTTCTCAGCCTCTCCCACCATTCCCAACCCCAGGGCCAAGGAAAGTAATTCTTCTCCTCCATCTCTCATCCCTAACCCCGAATATGATGACTAGGTTCAGAAAGATCAGTTTGTTCTCTCTCTCATCAATGGTTCTCTCCATCATAAGGTTCTTACTACTGTTCCTACCAAAATCACTGCATGTGACACTTGGGTGGTGCTTGAAACCCATTTCGCTTCTCTAAATCAAAATCCCCTTCTTCAGCTTCGCAGCGACTTGCTTCACGCGATTCGTGGTGACTCTTCTATCACTGATTTTCTTAATCAAATTCACTCTATTACCTATAACTTGGCTTTGGCAGGTGCCCTAGTTAATGAATCTAATCTTTTTCCTGTAATTATGAATAATGTTGTTTCGCTTTATGAGAATACAGTTGCCGTTGCTCAAGCTCGTGAGACACCCATTGGTATGCCTGACCTTGAAGCCCTTCTCTTGTCGACTGAACGACATCTTCAAGCTTCGTCTTCTCTAGCCATCTCTTCCGGTGCGACGGCCATGGTAGCTTCCCTTGGAGGTCGCGGTGGCCTTGGTGGGAGCAGCTTTGGTGATCGTGGTGGCTTCGTTAGCCGTGCTAACACCCACATCTTCTCTCATTTGGTGATCATGGTGATGGCTCCACATTTTGGTTCTTCTCTAGGTTATAGGTCTTCCATCTTCTCTCATTATCCTCTTCACAGCAACGTCGTCACCACAATTCTGGACAAGGTGTTCTTAGGCCTCCTCCCTCTAGCCCTAATACCTCCTCTTTTGGGTCCAATTCTCCATCTCCCCATGGGCCTTTGCAATGTTGCAATTTTTGTGGTTATGACCACATTGCCACTGTCTGCCCTTCCAAGTCTTTTCTGTGCCTACTCCTCCTACTCATCTTCAAGGCATGACTGCTCACCATCTGTCCCATGGTGGCACACAACAATGGGTTGCTAATACCCGGGCTAACACCCACATCACCAATGGCTTAAGCCATCTATCCTTTCTAGAGAGTATCATGGTGCCGATAATGTTGGAGGTGTGCTTGGCGAAACAGGTATGCCCATTACTCATATTGGTCACTCTCATACCTCTCACCTCAACTCCTCATTTTCTCTTAATAATATTCTTCACTATCCTAATGCCTCTATTCCCCTTTTATATGTTCATAAATTCATTACTGACAACAATTGTTTCTTCACCTTTTTCCTTGACTGCTATTTTATCCAGGATTTGGCGATAGGGAAGATTCTTTTCTGGGGCAAGAGTAGCAATGGCCTATATCTGTTTGCCTTATCACCGAATAAGTCATTTCAAATTTTGCCTAATCATGTTGCTTTGCTAGGTGTTCGTGTTGACCGCTCCGTGTGGCACTCTCATTTTGGTCATCCTGCTTCGTCTACTTTACAATTTTTGTTTTCTCATAATAAATTGTCGTCTTCTAGCTCTCAATCTCGTTTATTTTTTTGTCAATCCTATGCATTGGGTAAAAGTGTTAAGTTACCCTTTAGTCCGTCTTTTTTCTGTTTCTACTTCACTGCTCAAACTTATTCACTCCGATGTGTGGAGTTCTTCAAATAAATCAATTTCTAGTTTTTCTTAGTATGTTCTCTTTGTTGATGATTTTTCCTGTTGTTCTTGGATTTACCCCAAAAAGTTAAAATATGGAGTTTTCTCTCATTTTGTTAAATTCAAGGCATTGGTTAAAAATATATTTTCTACTAAAAATTAAGGCTTTTTAATCTGATGGGGTGAGGAATACACTAGTAATTTATTTAAGGATTTTTTTATCTCATCATGGCATTCATCAACGTCTCTCTTGTCCCCATCACCCTAATTATTCCTTTTTAAAACTTTTGGGTGTGCTTGTTTTCCTTACTTATGCCCATATAATTCTAATAAATTGTAGTTTTGATCTTCTAAGTGTGTGTTTAGGTTATTCTTTACATCATCAAGGTTATCGTTGTTTAGATCTCTCTTCTACCATGTCTTTTTATCTCTTTATTTCCTGTTTGATGAACTTTCTTTTCCTTTTCACAAGGCCTCCGTTGCTCTTGCTCCCGACAGTTCCCCGTCGTCACCAATCAACTTGCCTCTCCTTCTCCCCGGCCTCAATTTTACCTCCCGTAGCTCTGTCTCCTATAGCCCCACTCATACAATGCCCCAGGCCCAGCCCCCTCTCCCAGCTCTAGCATCTGTCCCGTTTGCCTCTTAACACTCGCGTCCTTCTAACCCTACACCAACCCGTGCCATGTTTGCTCCTCCTCCGAGCTCACCACCTATGTCGTCCTCTGTCCTCCCAGGCCTACCCTCTCCTCCCCCTTCTACCATCCCTTCGATCAGCCTCCTTACATCATCTCCTTCTCGTTCTAAAGACCCGCACCGCAAAATTATTTTTCTGTACATCGTCCCTATTTCATCTGGTACATCTTCTCCTTCTTCTTCTAATACTTCTCTAGTAAGTATATCCAATACTCATTTAATGGCTACTCGTGCTAAAACTAGTGTCCGTAAACCTAATCCTAAATATGTGCATCATGCGTTGGTTTCTACTGATGATACTATTGAGCCTACATCTTTTTCACATGCTAATAAGCTTAAGGAATGGCATCTTGCCATGGCAGATGTGTTTAATGCTTTTCTTCGGGTTGGGACTTGGACTTTAATCCCTCGTACTCCCACTATGAATGTGTTGCCGAACAAGTGGGTTTTTCTAGTCAAGCGAAATTCTGATGGCACTATTCAACGTTATAAGGCTCGCTTGGTGGCCAATGGTTTTCATCAACAACCGAGCCTTGACTACGGTGAAACCTTTAGTCTTGTTGCTAATCATTCTACTATTCACCTTATCTTAGCTCTTTCTGTGCAGTTTAGTTGGCCTGTTTGTTAGTTACATGTTCATAATGCCTTTTTACATGGCTATCTTGTTGAGGAGGTTTATATGCACCAACCTGTTGGCTTTGTTGATCCCACATATCATGATCATGTCTGCCACTTAAGCCACTGTCTTTATGGTCTTAAGCAGGCCCCTCGCGCTTATTTCCATTGTTTCTCATCTCATCTACTTTAGTTGGGTTTTATTGCCTCTAAGTCTGATTCATCTTTCTTTGTGTACATTCAAGGCTCCATTCACATTTACTTGTTGATTTATGTGGATGATATTCTTGTCACTGGCTCCGATCCTTCTAGCATTGCCACACTTATCTCTAATTTGGCCCTTCAGTTCTCCATGAAGGATCTTGGCCCGGCCAACTATTTCTTAGGCATGGAGCTTATTTGTACTCTGTCTGGTCTCTCTCTTACTCATACCAAGTATGTCGTCGACCTTCTTAAGCGCATTAACATGCACGAAGCTAAACTTGTGTCTACCCTAGCTGTTAGTGGCTATCGTCTTAGCATTTCTAATAAGGATCCTCTTCCTGATCCCACCAAGTACCATAGTTCTGTTGGGGCTCTTTAGTACTTAACTCTCACTCATCCAGACATTGCCTGTGCTGTTAATTAGGTGTGTCAAGTTATGCATCAACCCACTATTGTTCACTGGCTCACTGTCAAATGCGTCCTTCATTATCTGAATGGCACTCTCACTCATAGGTTATTCTATGCACCTGGCACTGTTCTCTCTCAATGAATACTCTGATGCTGATTATGCGGGGAATCCTGATGACTGTCGCTCCACTGGTGGTTATTGTGTTTACTTTGGTGCTAACTTAATCTCCTAGAGTTCTAAGAAGCAACGTGGTGTTTCTCGCTCAAGTACTGAGGTGGAATATCGCTAGCTTGCCTACACTACCTCCACTCTCTCATGGTTATGTGTTTTATTTCCCGATCTTCATCTTTCAGCTCCTTGTCCCAAGCTTTGGTGTGATAATATTAGTGCTTTCTCTGGCTTCTAATCCAGTATTTCACTCTCGCACTCATCATGTGGAGGTGGATTATCACTTTGTTCATGAAAGGGTGGTGCGTAATGAGTTACTCGTTGCTAATTGTTCTACTATTGATCAAATTACTGATATTTTTAATAAGGGTTTATCACCTGCTCGTTTCTCCTTACTCTGGTCTAAGCTGCCTGTGCTCCACCTCCCCATTCGCTTGCGGGGGTGTAATGGACTTGAATCCTGATCCGATTCTGATATGATTTACTTGCCTAATTATATGTATTTATTTACTTGATTCTTGTATATCCTCCTTGTAAATCAATGCATTATTTCTTACCTAGAATAGGCGATACTTTTGTGTAATCGCCAAGTAAAGGCTCTATATATATGAACCCTTCAGTTCTTTTTCAAGGAAATCATAACCTTTTTGAAGTCGGAAGTTCTGATATTTTTTGCAAGACATCCGCGGATTTCACGAACAATGGATTCATGGTTGATAAACCATTTGAGTGCACACACATAGTGTACCAAAGGAAGGTTATTTTTCCATGGGAAACCAAGCTATGGTTGCATATTTATTGTAGTTTGTGGGTAAAATTACTATAGGGCTAAGCTTCATATGGATTGGAATTCTATTCAGAGATAGACTTTTACTTTGAGGCTAATTAGGAAGCCTACTTCTATAGGGATTTGATTATCTACAAGCTATTATATAAAGACAACTCTCCAACTTGAGAGGGGTTCCTCCTAGTTCCCCCCACATCTTCTCGTGAGAACTCAGCTCTATGTTATCAATGTTTGATCTTGTTCATCAGGATTATGAGTGTGATGAGTGTAATTGGGATATGGGTTGTGAGGATCAAACGTTGTTTGTTCTTTGTTCATTCCATAGTGAAAATACCTAACACCCTATAGACGTAGCTCGATTATGGGTGAACCACATAAATCTCTTCTGTCTCTTGATTATATGTTCTTACTCAATTTATAGTTACAAGTGCAATCCCTAAGCACTAGAACTCAACCCAATTTATTTAGAAACCAGCTATCATTAGCACAGGTTTTCCATTGGTTTTGATAAAAACAGGCAAGGAAACCATCCACTCCAGGGGATTTAAGGCCACCAATATTGAAAAGGCTATCTTTGACCTCACTAAACTCAACATTCTTGCCCAGAGAGTATAGATCAACATTAAATTCAAAAAACAAATTAGGGAAAGCCATATCATCAAGACCAGCGAAGTTATGAGAGAACAAACTTGAAAAGAACTGTACAACTAGAGCTTTAATACCATTAGCATCTTCCACCCGAATTTCCCTGTCATCTTTTAACCTCTCAATTTTATTTCTTCTTCTTTGAATCAAAGTAGTCATATTGAAGAATTTTGTATTTCTGTCGCCCTCCTGCAGCCGCTTGATCCTGGACTTTTGCTACCAGAACAAAGCTTCTTGTTCAAGAATAGCATTGAAATCGTCAATGAGAGCTTCTTGTTCAATAATACATTATGGAAATCACCTATAATTAGAATTGGTACTTGCCCATTAACTTTGTGAGAAATGAGATCCCAAATCTGATTCTATAAATTCCTCATAGGATACTGACACTACTACAAAAAGTGAAAAAGACGACCAGAAAACAACGACGGTCTCAGTGAAAACCGTCGTGGTTTTTAAAAAGACGACGGTTCTAAAAACACCGTCGTGTAATACCACCTTAGACAACTAAAAAATGGAGATTCAAATGGCTGTTCAAAAACAACGACGTACTTAATTAAACAACCGACGTCTATTTGAAACAGATTTCCGCAGTGTAAAATCAAAGCCGACAAAGAACGGCAGAAGTTATGAATCGACCGACGTAGAAAGTAAAGACGACGATTTCAATAAAAACCGCCGTTTTTACTCATAAAATAACACGACGAGGTTTTCGTATAAGACGCTGTATAATTACAAACAAATCCACGGCTTTAAAATACAAATATCGCCGTATTAAATTAATGTACAACGACGAAAAATATAAATATATCGACGTCATTCTGGTATAGTTCTACGACGTTATCTTTAAATCGTACTATAAAATTTAACGTCGTATTTATTCATTTTATACGTCGTACATTTAATTTAAACCGTCGTCTTAATAAGAATTTTTGTTAACAATTTTTTTCTTTGATTTTCTTATCCTACGTCGGTAGATCTACTTAATGACAAGAATTGAAATAACCACGACGGTTTATATAGAAAACCGCCGACATAATCAGATTTTTCTGAGATCCCAAGGGTTACGAAATCTTACCAGATGGAACTCTGTTCCACATCATAATCTTAACAGATGACACAGATTTGCAATCAGAGAGACAATTTTTTGGAAGTTGATGATGTGTGTGCGTTTGTGTATCTACAAATATTATACCTAACGTCATTGCAAATTTGCAATCAGAGAGACAATTTTCAACGACGGTTATATTATACCTAACGACGTTTAAAACACAAATCAACGTCGCTCAACAAATATATTACGTCGTCTTAGTCTTACTTAAGACGACGAAAAACGACGACAGTAATACAAAAACAGTCGTTGTTTTTATATTCTTATTTTATTTAAATCTGTCATCCAAAAAAGAAACTTTACATATTCCAGAACATTAATTTCCTTCATTTTAAATTTCCTCCGGAAAAAAAACTCTATTTATAACGCACTGTAATTGAAAAATAAACTGAAAGGTCACGGGAAAAAAAATTCTATTCATAATTTAAAAATTCAAATCCATGTCGGTTATATTAAACCTAACGACGTTAAATGAAAAGATTCCACGTCGCAAAACAAATATTGCGTCGTGTTAGTTTGGGGTGTCTTTAACAGTTTCAGTTTCTTTAATAGTTTGGTCCTTTATCTTTCTGCAGGACTTGTATAGTTCAAAGCATTGACTTGTATAGTTCAAAGTATAGTTCAAAGCACTGATTCGATTGCTCATGCTTTATCGCATTCTGAAGCCATTTCTATTCTTTATCGCATTCTTGAAACCCATCTTCTTCTTCTGAAGCTCTACGGATAAAGGAAGAGGCTATCACAAATCTGACGGATCTTCTTAGCCAAGAAAATCAAGCAGAGGATCAGGCACATCTGATCTTCATATTTCCCTGAGAAGCGAACTTTCCTTCGACAGCGAGTGGAGGCCAGGCTTGCATCTCTTTTGATGGAAAGCAAGGAGTATTCAGAAGCACTAAGTGTCCTATCAGGCTTGATCAAGGAAGTGAGAAGGCTAGTTGACAAGCTTCTTCTTGTGGACATAGATTTGATGCGAGTAAGCTCAATTTCTCTTTGAGAAAGACATCCAAATTACTGTCTTTGAGATGTGAGAGACAGTGTCTCTGAGAGAGGAAGAACTTGGAACCCTAAATGTAAACCGAAAATGAATGAAAGCGACAAATTTATAGAATAAATTTTTAAAACCAACGGCGGTCCTTACAAAACAACCGCCGTTTAAATTGTAAAATCAACGTCGGTATTACCGACGTATATTACATAAATCCACGTCGGTACATTAATAAAACCGACGTGTTAAATGATCTACCATGACGCGAGTTATTACTTATGTACTTTAATTTTGAGTTTACTACGACGGTACCTACAACACTACTGTCGTAATTATTTACCACGTCCGAAGTTAAACGTACTGTCGTATTTTGTAATTTATACGTCGTAGTTATATGTAACCGCCGTATTATTTTTTTGAAATGGTTTTATATGTAAGCAACTTTTCGTCTACCTGACTTACACATGCACTTTTTCCAAACCCGATTAAAAATTTCAATCTCCCAGAGAAAACTTTTAGACTTTTTCCTTGTCAGAGCACTTTCAGAGTATCTCATCGTCTTCCTCTCGTCTTCTTCGTCGTCTCTGAATTTAAACATCGATCGTCTTCCTCTTGCTTTCATTGCACGCAAAAGGTAAGCTTTCATTTTCACTATTTTGGTTGCTGTTTTGCATGCTCATACGTTTTTTGTTTGAAAAATCTTTTTACCTTTTTTCTGGCCAAAATCATTTTACTTCTTTCCAAGTTCGATAAAATATACAGACAAAGAGGGAAAGTTTCCAACTTTGAAGACAACTACCTCAACTAAATAAGACGACGGTAGCTTCTTTATACGTGGTTAAATATGTAGACCACGACGGTTCGTCAGTCGTTCTAGCGTCGTCTGAAAATTGACGAAGTTGTTTTTAAAATTTTAGTCTTTTTTTTATTTGCTTGTTTAATTGCAGGTTTGATTTCTCTGAACAATGGTTTTTGTTTTTCCCTAATTTGATAAAATATAAAGAAAAAGAAATTAGGGTTGGTATCTAATATAGACGACAGTATCTTATTGTTTTACGTCGTGTGAATGTTAATACCACGACGTCATATTAAAATACCGTCGTCTATATAAGATTCCAAAACTTTCTTTCTTGGCCTTGTATTTTATCAAATTAGAAAACAAAAACCATGGTTCAGAAAAATCAAATCTGCAATCAAACATTCACAGAGAAAGAAAGAAGGGTTTTGGATCCTTATATAGACGACGGTATATTACTACTGACGTCGTGTGAACATCAATACCACGACGTTATATAAATATTCCGTCGTTTATAGTTAATTATCACGTCGTTTGTAGTCAATTATTTCGTCGTTGTTTAATTACCTTGGTTTTAAAAATTTATTACGTCTGATATTATTTCATTGCGTCGTTTAAAATCATATCATACGTCGTATTTTATTAATAACCGTCGTTTGTGTTCTTAATCTTTTCTTGAAATATTTTCACTTGCAGTTTTGTCTGTAAAAATGGTTTCTCACCAAGACCAAAGTAAGGATTCTGGCTCCAAGAAAAATGGAGGTGAGGAGCAAGTACCTCCTCAAGAGAAGTCTTCGAAGATAATGAAGTCTTCGAAGAAGATGAAGTTTGCTTCATCATCTGCTGATACAGAACCAACCAGCGGGACAACAATATCTGATGATTCAAAGGTTGGTCGAGGTATGAGCACAATGCCTCGTGTTGTGAAGAGAAAACTGCAGAAACTGAGGCCAATTGTTGAGTACAATAAAAGGGGGAAAGGAATTGGCCAAGCACACAGTGAGATGCAGTCCTATATTGGTGTGTTGGCACGCTCCAGAGTCCCACTTGTGGACTTGAAATGGGCTCAAATCCCCAAGGATATAAAGGAGCAGATTTGGGAAGCAGTTGACATTGCTTTTGTAGTAGGTCAAGGGGGCAAGAACTCTGTCTTAGCTTCTGCTGCCAAGAAATGGAAGGATTTCAAGTCTACACTAACGAGGCATTATATCCTTCCATACACCAATGACAGGGAGAGATTAAGCCAACCCCCTGAAACATATAAATTCATAGAGAAAGCACAATGGGATGCCTTTGTAGCTTCAAGGCTATCCAAAGATTTTGAGTCTGTGCATTCTCAACATGCACAGATTAGGGAGAAACTCGAGTACAATCATCGATTGTCTCGAAAAGGATATGCCAGTTTGGAGGATCAATTAGAGGAAACCATGCCTGGGGTAGAAATTGATCGATCTACCTTATGGAAGAGAGCTAGACAGGACAAACATGGTAACATCCCTGATCCAAAGGTGGCAGAGAAAGCAAAATTAATTGTAAGCCTACTCACTCTGTTTTAAATTTTTATTAAACTGTGAATAATTCTTATTACGTCTTATGTTATATTTTGCGTCGTGTGAATGATATTACCACGTCGATATTTTTTAAAACACGTCGTTAAAGGTCTAAATAGGAATCAGAACTCTGTTTTCTGTAATTATAGCATAAGATGTCGGTGGTTCAATTTCGCGTCGTCTGTATTAAATTACTACGTCGAAATGTTTTAAACAACGTCGTTAAAGGTGTGAATATTGAATCATCCCTCTGTTACATAAGACGTCGGTGGTTTATTAATTTCGTCGTTTTAAAGAACTAACCACGTCGGTATAACTACCGTCGTGATAAATTATAATAACGTCGATTTATATGTTATTGCGTCGTGTGAAATTATATAATACGTCGTTTGTATATAAATAACCGTCGTGTGTTTTTGTTCTTACTTTTTTATATATCTTTGTTTTAGGATGATTTGCAAAAACAAGTCTCGGAAGGCAAAGTCACTGTCTCTGGCAGCAATGATGTGCTGACCATGGCTTTGGGCCCCGAGCATCCAGGCAGGGTCAGAGGAGTAGGTGCTGGGATCTCACCAAAGCAATATTTCAATTTACCCAAACCACAGAGAGTGAGCTTTGACGACCGTTTGAAGGACAGTTTAAGAGTTCTCCTTTAAGAAGAGACTAGAAAGATGGAGGCTAAGGCAAGGGAAGAGGCTTTAAGGATGGAGGCTAGAACGAAACAATTGGTAGAGGCTGAGAGGGAGCATTTCCTGAGTCAGCTTTCCCAATTAATTCCCAATTTTGATCCAAGCATGCTTAAACCCAGAATTAGCCAAAGTCCCAAAAATCCAATGTCTGACAAAGCAAGCTGCTCTGGAGGTGATGTGAGATCCCAGCATTTTGAAGATGATACTGCCAAAAATGGGAAACATCAGGAAGAAAAGGTAACATATCTGAACTTTGAATTCTCTGTTTTTTTAAAAACCATTAGACGTCGTTATTATTAATAAAACCGTCGTTTGAAATTCATACCACGACGATTTTAAAAATAAACCGTCGTTTGTATTTCAATACCACGTCGTATTTAGTTTACTTGTTTTACACGCCATTAAACGTCGTTATTTTTAAAACTTTGTGGTTTTTAGACGACGGAGTTAATCATTCCCGACGTCATAGATGAAGAGAATAAAGAAGAAAAACAAGATGAAAAGCAGAAAGAAGATGACGACCAGGTATGTTCACATAACTTTGCCTTTTTTATTTGTTTTTCAAAATTCCAGAGGTCGATATTTTTCTTTAAACCGTCGTTTGTTTAGAACTTAGACGGCGGAATTGTTTTCTAAGACGTAATAAATAAATCACCACGACGGTTTTTTCACCGTCGTTTAAAATGTTTTCAGACGACGTTTTATTCCTTAAACCGTCGTTTTTATTGAATTACCACGTCATTTTTTTTATTTCTTTAAACAGGTTACTAAAGTTGTTGATTATTCAAATATGGAGGCGCCATCTTCTTTACAAACCCTTTGTCGTTATGCGGAAACGACACTCGTGCCTCAAGATAAGACCCTGCACTTTAAAATTGATAAGGAGGTCTTTGGTCTAGAGCGCGATACCTTCCTCCTGCCTGAAGATATTACACAATTTGCAGGCATGCAGGAAATAGGAGCTACAGTCATTGCTGTATATATGAGGTTTGTCATTCTAAAATAATACGTCGTTGGTTTATTTATTGCGTCGTCTTAACTATCTAACCACGTCGTTAGTATGTACCGTCGTGATAAATTTATTATAACGTCGTTGTCTATTTCAGTACGTCGTGTGAAACCTTATAATACGTCGTTTTGTTATACATAACCGTCGTGTGTTTTTTTTCGGCTGACTTGTTTATATTATTTTATATATTTAGGTACTTACACGATGTTTTAAAACAAGCAAATATGTGCACAATGGTTGGCTTTATCGACCCTGCTACAGTGAGTGCCAGCTCTGGCACAATAGCTGACAGATCACGGCTTGTAGCATCACGACTTCAGAAGACTGACGGTGAACAGATTTTCCTGATGCCTTACAATCCAGGGTTAGTCTCCTTAACAGGATTTTGTTTTTATGATTTTCAATAAATGACAGCGTATAAACTAACCACGTCGGTGTTTTATTTTATTGAGTCGTTTGAAACGACTAACCACGTCGGTAATTATTTATCGTCGTTATAAATATATAATGTCGTCGATTGCTACTTTATTTCGTCGTGTGAAATATTATAATACGTCGTTTTTGTAAATAACCGTCGTTTTTATATTAATTTTGTGCAGCCGTCATTGGATCTTGCTGATTGTAAGAGCAAAGAGGGAAACAGTCTATTTTCTGGATCCTCTGCCAGGAAATCGTGTGGTCGATGAAGAGGCCAAAAACATCGTGAACAGTGCCATAAAAATTTATAATTCCCACATAGCCAGATCAGGCCGTAAGGCAGTCATTTGGAAAACTCTGTCAGGCACACCAAAGCAACCCAGCAATGTCGAATGCGGGTATTACGTGATGCGCTTCATGAAGGACATCATCATGGATCCTTCCTTGGGGTTTGAGAAGATGGTAAGAAGAAATAACCTTCAAACATTTTACGTCGTTTTTTGTATTATCAACGACGGTCATGTAAAATTACCGTCGTTGAATAGATATACTACGTCGGTTATGGTCGTCTGTGATTGAATTTCCTTTTATTTATAAACCCTAATAGTCATTGTTTTTATGCAGTATGCGAAGGGAAAACAGGAAGAGCCATACCCCCAAGAAGCAATTGATGAAGTCCGGAATGAATGGGCAGAGTTTGTTTGCCTTCAACTGGAATAGGGGAATTATTGAACACTTGATATTTATGTATAATGTACAAATTTTGTCTATAATATATAATGTAAAAATTTGTTGAGGTTTTCTTAAAGTAAAAACAAAAACAAACATACAAAATGCGTAACCGACGTGTAATAATTTTCCAACGACGTAATAAAGTCAAAAGCCGTCGTTTTTTGTGGTTTCGTTTTAAACAAATCCGACGTAAAAGGATATTTAGACGACGTTCTTTGAACAATGGAGTCGTTTATGGTTTACAACGTCTTCAATTTCTTAAGGGTTCATGGTAGTACTTTGTAACGACATCGGTTAAGTCGAGGAATATATATTTTACGTCGGATAGTTAAATATCCGCCATCGTTTCTCATTTAAACGACGTCATTTTAACAACTTAGTCGTCTATTACAATTTACAACGTCTACAATTTATCAACACCGACGTGGTTTGTTGTTGTGATAAGAATATTTTATTACTTTTATATCAAAATATTCAAAATAAATTTAAAATAAATCAGAAAAATGCAAAGTCAACTCCTATGAAGTCATTGATATATTTTCTTCCCCCTAAACCTTGAAAAAATTCATTTTGAATAACAAAAATTTAAAATGAACATCCAAAACAAAATTGTTTTGATGAGTCATAAAATCACTTCTAGTTTTATGGTTTAGGGTTTAGAGTCTAGGGTTTAGAGATTAGGGTTGTTATTTATTGGGGTTTATTTTTAAAGTATAATTTTTGGGTAGTCTAGGGTATATATTAGGCTGTAAAACCAAAAACCCTTTTATAAACTTAATTTTTAAAATTATATAATTTAGTTTTAAGGGTTTAGGGTATTAATTGTTAACGACGGTGGTTGAGTCGTGGAATACATATGTTACGTCGTGCAGTAAATTATCCGACATGGTTTCTACTTTAAACGACGTCATTTTAATATGTAAGTCGTCTATTATAATTTACAACGTTTTCAATTTCTTAACCCCGACGTGGTTTTTCAGTCGTCTTTATATCAAAATATTGAAAATAAATTTAAAATTAATCAGAAAAATGAAGCGTCAAAATAAACGGCGTTACGTTCAGTGTTTCCGTCGTGGAATATTACATTTACGTCGGTTCTTGTAGAACTTTCGCCATGGTTTTTCTTTCGACGTTTTAAAGAGCGCGCGCTCTAAAAATTTTCGCGCGTCCTAAATTTTTTTATATTTGGCTCTTATTCTTATTCTTCTAACCCTGAACCCTAAAATTTTCAGATTTCGCGCAACATAACATTTCGCTCTCTCACTTCTGCTCTAATTAAAAGTTGCTCTCTCACTTCTGCTCCGTCGAATCTGTGAGCTCGTCCAACCTGTAAGTACAAACCCTATCTTCCCCTTGTAAATTCATTGAATGATATTAGGTTGTTTTGTTAAAGGGTTTTAGGTATATGCTTTGCGATCTGTTAATAATGTGCTTATAAGTATGGGTTCATGGATTTTCTGTTTAATGGGTTCATGGATTACATTATCTGTTATGTTGAATTGGGAATGGATTTAATTTTGTTGGATCTTTTAATCACCCTATGTTATGTTGAATTGGGAATGGATTTATTGTTTTCATGCTTGGTTTCATGTATATGTTGTTTTCTTGCTTGGTTTCATATATATGTTGTGTTCTTAATGGGTTTTGGGTTCTTGAAAATAAACTGAGACACGACCCTTTTTAGGCATACGACGACGATTACACGATGGTTTATGAAAAAACCGTCGTTGTATTACTTATACACGACGATTTTTTCATAAACCGTCGTTTGTATTACTTATATTAGACGACGTCTGTTGAAAATCCGCCGTCTATATATGCCAAATACGTCTGTTTTTGTTTAAAACCCGTCGTCTCTGTTGTGTATTACTTGCTATTAGATCTTTGTATAATCTGCTATAGTGATGGTCATTGCCTGTATTTTCACTTTATTATAGATAATAGGTTATAGTGTCGGAGATGGATAAGTCATGGATGCACTCGGATAGAAGATCGAAGGCATATGAGTTTGGGGTGGAAGCATTTTTGAACTTTGCTGTAGAAAATCTTCTAACTACAACACATATCCGTTGTCCATGTGTTAAATGTGTTAATTTGAAGTTGTTTGGGGTTGGAATTATAAGGGATCACTTATACTTTAATGGAATTGACCAAAGCTATAAGAATTGGACATTTCACGGAGAACCTTGGGAAGCAACTACTAATGCTAGTAGAAATGTTGAAGAAGATGATGGCCATAGTAGGTACAGTTTTGTGTCTGAAGAAATTGATATGGATGATAATGATTTTGGTTCCGATCCGTATGAGTTTGCCAATGTGATTAGGGATGGAGATCAACCAGTGTACCCTGGTTGTAGAAAGTACACGAAGTTATCGGCATTAGTGAAGTTGTATAATTTGAAGGCAAAACATGGGATGAGTGATGTCTGTTTTACAGAATTATTGATACTTCAAGGCGATTTGCTTCCAGATGGAAATACAATACCAACCTCTATGTATGAGGCTAAAAAGACTTTGTGTGCATTGGGGCTGAGTTATGAGAAAATGCACGCATGCCCCAATGATTGCATCTTGTATAGGAAGGAGTATGAGGATTCAACTAATTGTCCTACTTGTGGTATCTCAAGGTGGAAGGAAGGCAAAGATTCAATCTTGAAAGAGGGTGTGCCAGCGAAGGTGGTGTGGTATTTTCCTCCAATTCCAAGGTTTAAAAGGATGTTTCAATCACATGAGACAGCTAAGAGTTTGACTTGGCATGCTGCTAGAAAATCAATTGACGGTCAGATGTCTCATCCGGCGGATTCCCCGTCTTGGAAACTTCTTGATGATAAATGGCCTGAGTTTGGTAATGAGCCGAGAAACTTGAGATTGGCTCTTTCATCTGATGGATTCAATCCCCACAGTTCTCTAAGTAGCAGATATAGTTGTTGGCCGGTTATCTTAGTTACATATAATCTCCCTCCATGGCTGTGCATGAAACGAAAGTTCATGATGTTAACCTTATTGATTTCCGGTCCTAAACAACCCGGAAATGATATAGACGTCTACTTGGAGCCTTTGATTGATGATTTAAAATCTTTGTGGGATGGGATTAGAGGAGTGTATGATGCACATAATGGAGAATACTTTACACTCAGAGCTGCATTAATGTGGACAATTAATGATTTCCCCGCCTATGGAAACTTATCTGGTTGTGTTGTTAAAGGATATAAAGCTTGTCCAATATGCGGCGATGATACACCTAGTCACAGGTTGAAAAATGGCCACAAAATTTGTTACATTGGGCATAGAAAATGGTTACCAATCAATCATCCATATAGGAGGCAACGTGCAGCTTTTAGTGGGAAACCTGAATATGGCATACCTCCCGAGCCATTAACCGGAGAAGAAGTGCTGCATATGGTTGAAAATGGTGACAGAGTTTGTTGGAAGAAGAAATCAATATTCTTTGATCTCGAGTATTGGAAATACCTTCCTGTGAGGCATGCCCTAGATGTTATGCACATTGAGAAGAATGTTTGTGATAGTATCATTGGTACATTGCTGGAGATCCCTGGAAAAAATAAAGATGGGATTGCTGCTCGATTAGATTTATTGAACATGGGGGTCAAAACTGATTTGCAACCCGAGTATGGAGAAAGACGTACTCGTTTGCCTCCTGGGCCTTGGAATTTGTCAAGAGCAGAGAAGAGAGAGGTTTGCAATTCTTTCTATGGTATGAAGGTCCCTAAAGGTTATTCTTCAAATATTAAAAATCTTGTATCTTTACAAGATTCAAGACTTCTTGGCCTTAAATCACATGATTGTCATACCTTAATGCAACAATTGCTCCCTGTGGCAATTCGTTCTGTTTTGGAGAAGCCTGCAAGGTATGCAATAACTCGTTTGTGCTTCTTTTTCAATGCTATATGTGCAAAGACTGTTGATGTTTCCAAGCTAGATAAGTTGGAAGAAGATGTAGTAGTTACTCTGTGTTTGCTTGAGAAGTACTTTCCCCCTTCATTCTTTGATATCATGGTTCATCTAGTAGTACATCTTGTCAGAGAAGTTCGTCTATGTGGGCCAGTATATTTTAGGTGGATGTATCCGTTTGAAAGATATATGAAAGTGCTGAAGGGGTATGTTCAGAATCGTACTCGTCCCGAAGGTTGCATTGCTGAGCGGTATATAGCTGAAGAAGCGGTAGAGTGTTGTACTCAGCATTTATCTGATGTTAGTACAGTTGGAGTGCCTTCAAGCCAAAAGATGGGACTTTCAAAGCCATTATCAGGTTGCACAGTGAGCGTAGTTGATCAGGACCTGTTGAATCAAGCACATCTATATGTCTTGGAGAATACGGAGGAAGTCCTACCTTATATCGAGTACGTATGAGCTTTATTCTTTAAGTTTCCATTTTAAATTATTTCTTATGTTTATCTTCTATATTTAGGACCGTAATGCTTGAATTTTTCGTGTCATGTAGGCAACATATGATTCACATCAAGACTGCTTATCCAAAATTTAGAAAGAGAACAAAGTGGCTGCAGGATAAGCACAATAGCACTTTCATTCAATGGCTATGCTTCAAGGTATATGTTGTTGAATAACATATTTCTCTTTTAATTTTCTTCTTATTTATATGTTAGATTGAATTAAGATATGATTAATTTGCAGGTTCAAAGTGAACTTGAGGAAGACAATCATGGCGTATCAGAAAATTTAAGGTGGCTAGCAGCTGGTCCAAACATGTCAGTGCCATTATATAGGAGCTATCTTATTAAAGGTATTAAATTCAATATCAAGGCACAAGATGATGTGCGGACAACTCAAAATAGTGGAGTTTATTTACTTGCACATACCATGCAAGTTGCTAGTGCCAAGGATAAAAACCCAATTCTCTCAAATATGGGTTTCTATGGTGTCATTCAAGAAATTTGGGACCTTGACTACCAAAAGTTTACAATCCCAGTCTTTAGGTGTGATTGGATAGATAGTTCTGGTCTTGTAGTCGACGAACTCGGATTTACCCTTGTAGATTTGAGTAAAATTGGACATAGGAATGACCAATTTGTTTTGGCTTCTCAAGTCAAACAAATATTTTTTGTTGATGACCCGATGCATCGTGGTTGGTCGGTAGTGTTATCAATGCCTAATAGAGAATATAATGATGTTATTGGTGATGAAGTCTTAGGTGATGTGATAATTGAGTGTGAGCCATTTACTAGAGGGATGCCAAATGTTGACACATTTGATGAACTGGTAGGTGAGTTAGGCGGTCAAAATATTCGAGATGGGTGTGAAGATATATGGATTGAATGATGCTTATGTAATTGGCAGTGTATGACATTAATTTTGTAATATATTGTAATGTGATTTCTTCACTTTCTACGTTCAAATAAAACACGACGTTATTGTGAATCAGTTATTCAGCATATTTACCGACGTCTTAAAGCAACGTAACAATGAAGAACCACGACGCTATTGTGAAGCAATTATTCAGGATATCACGTCGGTGAAGGATTAAGAACCGCCATGTAATTCAAAATAACACGACTCCAATCCCATAATACCGACGTCTAAAAAACGAGATATATAATCTGAACGTTAAAAAATACGACGTCATCATACATTTTCCACGTCGCAAGTTCTTTTATAAACGAAGAGGAACGAAATGAATTCCGACGGAAATTCATTATAACCGCCGTCTAATAACAATTAAACGACGTTATTTGTAATACGGCTCTCATCATAATCTACGCCGTCTATATGTTCTGTAATACGGCTCTCATTTATTTGGAACCGACGTTGTTTAGAAGTTCAACGTCGTCTATATTATTGAACTGAAAGAAGGCAACTACTTTTATAGCCAACATTCCTAACTAATTGGTGGCCATGCATGAGGGAGAGTTTTTCTCATTTTCTCTTCCATTCGTTTTCTTCAAATTTTCCCGTCCTTTCTTTCATTTTGTTTTAATATTTATTTTCCTTCTTTTTCTCTCCTCCACTAACGAGGGAGCCCCATCAATCTCCACCTTCCGACTTAGGTGGAGGGCTCCAGCAGTCCAGCTGCTCTTCTGCAAAATTGGTATTTGTCCTTAGGTAAGGACTTGGTCATCATATCTAAACTATTGTCATCAGTATGGATTTTCTCAAGCTGTAATCGCTTAGACTCCAACACTTCACGTATCCAGTGATATTGCACATCAATGTGCTTCGACCTCAAGTGAAAACTCGGATTCTTGCTCAAGTGGATCGCACTTTGACTATCACAATGCAAAATTTATTTCTGCTCTTGCCCTAATTCTTGTAGGAATCACTTCATCCAAAGCATTTCTTTGCACGCTTCAGTAGCTACAATAAACTCTGTCTCTGTAGTTGATAGAGCAACACATTTCTGTAACTTTGATTGCCACGAAACTGCCCCCCTGAAAATGTAATCAGGTATCCTGAAGTAGATTTTCTGGAATTAAGATCTCCTGCCATGTCTGCATCTGTGTAGCCAATAAACACAGGTTTTCCACCTCCAAAACTCATTTTGGAAGTACCCCTGAGATATCTAAGAATCCACTTCACAGCATTCCAATGCTCTGCCTAGTTTAGACATGAATCTGCTTACAACGCCAACTGCATGCGTTATGTCTGGCCTCGTGCAAATCATTGCATACATCAGACTACCAACAGCTGAGGAATATGGCACCATAGACATGTTTTCTTTTTCTTTCTCAGTTGTAGGACTTTGCTTTGAACTAAGCTTGAAGTGACTAGGAAATGGAGTAGAAACTGGTTTTGCTTTATCCATGTTAAACCGCTTTAGTACCTTCTCGATATAACTTTCTTGTGATAACCTCAACTTCCGATTTTATCTATCACGGGATATCCTCATACCGAGGATTCGTTTTGCGGGTCCTAAGTCTTTCATAGCAAAAGACTTGCTCAACTCTTTCTTCAGCTTGCTAATCTTGTCACTGTTTTGTCCTACGATCAACATGTCATCGACATAGAGAAAAAGTATAATGAATTCACCATCAACAAATCTTTTCACAAATACACAATGGTCTGAAGTAGTCCTCCGATATCTGTGTTCAATCATAAAGGAATCAAAATTCTTATACCATTGTCGAGGTGCCTGCTTGAGTCCATATAAGCTCTTGTTTAGCCAACATACCAAATCTTCTTTTCCTTTGACTTTGAATCCTTCTGGCTACTCCATGTAGATTTCTTCTTCAAGATCTCCATGAAGAAAAACTGTCTTCACATCTAGCTGTTCCATCTCGAGATTCAGGCTTGCAGCCAAACCGAATACAACCCGTATGGATAACATCTTCACTACGGGTGAGAAAATCTCTTCAAAGTCAATTCCTTTCTTCTGACTAAAACCTTTCACAACTAGCGTTGCCTTAAACCTGGGCTTAGTGTTGTTTTCTTCCATCTTCAGTCGATACACCCATTTGTTCTTGAGTGCTCTTTTACCTTTTGGTAGGTTCACCAAATCATATGTGTGGTTCTCATGCATAGCTTTCAACCACTCATCTTGTTGATCATGAGTCAATGCTTCTTTATTGCATTCTGGTTGTCCCCCATCTATTAGGAGAACGTAATCATCTGGAGAATACCTACTCAGAGGTCTCCATACCCTGGTCGATCTTGTTGGTTGGAATTCGGCAGCTGGCTCTTCATGGCCTTGTGCTTCTTGCCCTTCATTAGCTACATCATCTACTATACCATCAGTTGTATGATCATTACTCATGTCATCATCAACTGACTCATTTATAATAGGATCACTAGCTGGATCATCAGTATCATTGGATTCATCTCGCCCATCATTGTGCTCCAATGAAAGAGGAACTGGATCCAAGTTAGCTGGATATTCTCTAGGATTATCAGGTTTATCACCTCTTTGAATGTCTTCAATGTTCTAATCTTCAAAGAAGACAACATCTATACTTCTAATAATTTTTCTAGCTACAGGATCCCATAACCTGTAACTGAATTCTTCATTCCCATATCCCATGAAGATACATTCTTTCAACTTTGTGTCGAGCTTGGATCTCTCGTCTTTAGGAATATGAACAAAAGGTCTACAACCAAAAAGACTTTCAAATAATTGTACGAAACTTCTTTTCCCGACCAGAACTTGTTTGGGACATCACCATTCAAAGGTGCTAAAGGAGAAAGGTTGATTAGATCAACTGCAATCATCAGGGCTTCACCCCAAAAACTTTTGGGCAGCTTGGCAAGAGATAACATTGTTCTTATTCTTTCAACAATTGCTCTATTCATTCTCTCAGCTATGCCATTATGCTGAGGAGTCTTCAATACAGATCGTTCATGCCTGATTCCATTACTTCTATAGTAGTTTCTAAACGTTCCCATATATTCTCCTCCGTTATCGGTGCGAATACATTTCAAGATTCTACCAGTCTCTCGTTCAACGCTAGCATGAAACTGCTTGAAAACTTCATATACTTGATCTTTCGTTCTAATTGCGTAAACCCATACCTTCCTGGAATAATCATCAATGAAGGTAACAAAATATCTTGCACCACCAAGAGTACTAGTGGTCATAGAACCACAAACATCAGAGTACACAACATCCAATACATTGGGTTTTCTTTGTGCATGACCATATTGAAACTAAGCTATGTGCTACTTTCCAGCCAAGCAACGCGTGCATGATTTTAGAGGCATGCCTTTCTTCATCCCAGTCAGTGCCCTTCTTTTGGCTAGAATTTGCAGCCCTTTCTCGCTCATGTGACCTAGCCGTTTATGCCATAGCTCGATTGAGTCTTCTGTCAGAGAATTTACGTACCCATTACTAACTTTTGCATGTGTCATGTATAGGGTGTTCTCCTTCTTCCCTCGTGCTAGGACAAGAGAGTTCTTGCTAAGTTTCCATTTCCCTTCAGCAAAGACATTGGTGTATCCTTCATCATCAAGTAATCCAGTGGAGATTAGGTTGAGACGCATGTCTAGAACATGTCTCACATCCTTAAGGACCAAGTGACAACTTGTGTTGGTTTCAAGGGAAATATCTCCTCTTCCAACGATCTTGGACAATTTGTCATTTCGCATCCTCACATTACCAAAATCTCCATTGGTGTAAGATGTAAAGAAGTCCCTTCATGAGGTGACATGAAATGATGCACCAGAATCCACTATCCAGCATGTATCTTGAGAAGAAAAATTAACGAAGCCACCACCACATAGAATAATTACCTCATTTCCACCAGAGATAGTTGCGGTCGTGTGCCTGGCATCACTCTTTTCATTACCTCTATCTTGCTCTTGTTTAAACAACCTGCACTTTTTCTTCATGTGGCCTATCCCGCCACAATGGTAACATTCTAGGTCCTTTCTTGTCTTGGACCTTCCTCTCGAGCCATCTCTTGACCTGCCCTTTGACTTGTCTCGCCTGTGGAATTTTCTATTGTTAGTTCTTCCACGATACTCTGAGACGAGGGCTTTTGACTCGGCTACTACACCTTGTTCATTCCTCCTTGCTTCTTCACTGAACATGCTATCTTTAATTATGTCCAGTGTAAGAACGCCTTGAGGAGCTGAATTTCTTAAGGATACTACTAGTGTATCCCAAATATCAGACAAAAGAGCTGAGTAATACTAGTGCTTGTAACTCATCATCAAGCACCATCTTCATATTCGTCAACAGGTTGATCAAACCTTGGAAGTCATTGAGATGCTCAGTAACACTTCGACCATCTCTATACTTAAGGTTTACCAACCTTCAGATAACTGATGCTTTATTTTGAGCAGTCTTCCACTCGTACATGGATGACAATTTTGTCCATAATTTGTATGCATCCGTCTCGTGCCACATGGTGGAACACACTTTGATCCACCCATTGTCGAATTTGTCCGACAACTTTTCTATTCAGAATGCTCCATGCATCGTCTTACTTCCCTGCTGATTTTTGTCCCAGCAATTGAAGGGGCTCATACAAATCCTTGCAGTAAAGGATGTCCTCCATTCTTGGCTTCCAAATGGAGTAATTGGATGCAGTCAATTTTAACATTGTTGCTGATGATGATGACGATGACTCCTCCATCTTAAATTACACAAGAATGTAATTTTTGAGCCGATGATACCACTTGTTGGGATAGATGGCAAAAAAAACAAAGAGCCAATAAATAAATATGGCACTCTCAGGATCTGACTTCTCCTAACCTTGTGTAAATAAAATGGGCAAAATTAACACTCTATTTTCCACTAAGAAAAATAATGGGAGTACAATAATAATCTCACCAAACACCGGTGGCTAAACTCTCTCTTGGTTTTTCTCTCAAGAGGATTTTCTCTCTCACACAAGTGAGGCTTTCTTATCTCTCAAAACTGTCTAAGTTTTGGTTTTTTAAGGGATGCATTGAACTGAAAGAAGGCAACTACTTCTATAGCCAACATTCCTAACTAATTGGTGGCCATGCATGAGGGAGAGTTTTTCTCATTTTCTCTTCCATTTGTTTTCTTCAAATTTTCCCGTCCTTTCTTTCATTTTGTTTTAATATTTATTTTCCTTCTTTTTCTCTCCTCCACTAACGAGGGAAACCCATCAAAAGGCCAATTACAACCTCGGCAATTTCAAACTAGATATCTCATCAGGGCTTTGGAAGTGATATGGTGTGCCATCAGGCTTGCTAGAATTTGCATCAGCAGTAACAGTTGGTAAATTTGATCCATACTGATTAGGTTCCAATTAATCATAGCAACAGTCTCAGAATTAGCATAATTATCACTTACAGATTAGTCTTTTCACCAGATATCATCTCCTCACCGAGAAACTTGCGTTTAGAACTATGTACAGTGTTCCTCTTTAAGTCCAACAGCTTTCCTCTTTTAATCCATTGAATTCAAGTAGTAGAGAAAAAACAAACTTTTGTAAACATAGAAATAAATCATGTCAATTAATCTTATCGTAAGTTATTTTTTTGGTAAACTCCACCATTATAAGCTTTTTTCATATCTAATTTAATAGCCAGACGAGATTTTTTAAAATTATTTTTAGGGAAAGTGGATAAAGTTTTATGGCCAAATAGAATATTATAAAAATTGAATTGATTATATGCCAACATTTTGTTTTACTTGTATTAAGTCGCTTTTGGTCTCCGTAATTCGGCACTTCAACCATTTTTTATCCTGTAGTTTCAATTCCGTCAATTTTGACATCGTAGTTTCGTATTTGTAGCAATTTAATGACGTGTTAGTATTCTTATCAATTTCTTTAACGATGCAAGGGGCAATTTTGTCAACCCAAAACCCTTGAGCGTAAAACCTTGTTTGAAATTCTCTCCATTTCATATTAGGGCTCGAAATTCAACCATTAATCCCAATTTTTGAAAAACCCTAAACCCAAATGAGCAATTTCATGCCCTAATATGAAATTAGGGGAGTTTCAGATGAGCTTTTATGCTTAAGGATTTTCGGTTGACGAAATTGCCCCTTGCATTGTCAAAGAAATTGACAAGAATACTAACTTGTCCTTGAATTGCTACAAATATAAAACTACAAGGTCAAAATTGATGGAATTGAAACTACAAGGTCAAAAGTGGTTGAAGTGCCAAACTATAAGAACAAAAAGTGACTTTTAGCATAAAAAATAGTATGGAAATCATGGGATCTTGGTGCTTTAAGTGCCCCAATTTATTGAACAGCTAAATCAATTTATTGACGTGTAAGAAGATATGTCAATTTAGAATTATCTTAGTCCAAAATATGAGTAATATATTGTAGGAATGAACATATTAATTTCATTGAGATTCAAAAATGTCAAGCTGAAAACGAGATTGATATTCAATTTTGCCCAGACTCTAGAGTTTTCATGTTGATTACTATGCCAAGTGAAGAAATTACGACCCTTTACCTTTAGTACGAAGCTATCCTCTCCAATTTTAAGGCAATGTCTGTTGCCATGAATACTGCTGGTATTCTAGAAACTTGTATAAGCCCCTGTTGGGTTAAATGTTTCTTTTGATCATCATCCGCCTCCTATTAAGGAATCTTTTAATCGTGATGATGCTTTTCATTTCACACATGATGGTACTCATCAACTTCAACGCCCTGGAACCATGATTTTGCTTCTGCATTCCTTTTCAAATAATGAAGATATTGTAAGAGTGATGACTGGACATCATGAGTTCTACTGGAAGCTATCATGTGTCTGTCAATGCTAATGTTGAAGACCTGGAAACTTCATTTGCTAATGTTTGTTGGTCCTTTTTTCCGTTCTGCGTCCCTTTTCGCCACCCGCGAAGGTTAGCTCTGCTCGGAGGAACAGAGGGGATTTGTTGGATCAACACCAATGCCCCGTTCGGATGGTGTCTCTTGGCTTGCATATAAGGTTCCTTCAATTTCCAAACAAAATTGAAAGTTGAATCAATTTGCCAGAAGCGGACGGGCCCGATCAAGACCCTATCTGTCAACTTCTTCTCAGTACTGATCCTTTTTGTTGCATAGGCGTGGCACTATTGAGTATATAACCAGCCCAATAGATCTGGTGTGGACGTGAATGACTAATGCTGGGGGAGTTCGCGCCTTTTTTCTGGACCTTTTACCAAGCCATTGTGCTCCGAGTGCTGGTCGGATTAGTTCTTTTCTAGGCCTCAATTAAGAGAACTTCAATATTCTTTTCTTAGTGGATGTCGACCTGACAAGCATGAGTGGTACCTGGACATGCCAGAGAACAAGACCAAGTTCGTGGTTAGCCAAACCCTACCTGGGTTTTATTAACCTGCTTCAACATTTTCTCGTTTTCAAACTGGATTAACAGTTAATTTGGGCCCAGTAGTGCGACTTCGGGCCCAATTCAACTTCTTATCCTTTTCTTTTACTATCTCTTTCAAGCCCCTATCCCCTTTCGGGCCCGAATGCTAGTTTTTTTGGACTATTTGAGGGGTAAAAGGGAGGGAATTCAATTTTATGTATTAGAATTATCCATAATTCGTTCTTCAGATAATCAAGTGAATTTTATCTATATAGATTCTTCTACAACTTATGTTTACTTTGAACCTTAAATTAAAATAAAAGAAGATTCTTTAATTAATCCATCAATTATCCTTGAATTCGAATTACAGAGTAAAGGAAAAGATATTGGAGATTTCTCAATCTAGTTCAAACGATTACATGAATTGAAACAAAAAGACGTCTTAAAAGGAAAATCGTACCATGGATATGGCAGAGCTACAAGAGATAAGTGCAGGAGTTATCAACTAGTTATCTAAAGAAAAAGTAGGCATATCGTTATCTTGGGAGTTTTTCAAGTGTTTTTTGAGACATTGAGTTTGGTTTTGGAGAGAGAGTCCCTTTCTTCTGAAGTAGGCTTTCTTTATTTATAGAGGAGGAAAGAGCCCGTAATGATATAAACTGCAACAAGACCTTCGGCTTGTGGTTCAAGGTCAGCTGCTAGTTCGTTGATCTTAACTAGTCCATAGAGGGGATGATGGAGGACTTCTGGTAAGAGCCGTCGGTTTTCTTTGTGGAGCTCTCTTGATTTGACTTCTTTGTACATGAAAACCTGGCTGGCAATCTTGATCTTTTCTGGTTTTGGGGGCTTCACTACGACTCGTTTTCTTGCTGGAAGAGAAGGAGGTCAAGTCGTCATTAAATGTGATAATCCCCTTCGGCCTCCCACGTGGGCTCAGAAAACACGCTTATCGATTTTTAACTTGTAGTGCGAGACAAAGGCCTGACTCTTATGATTTGGCCCTTCTTATTGATTTATTCAAACAGGCCCAGTTGGGAAAAGGATGGCTTTTAGAAAGAAAAAAAACAAATGCTAATGGGCCAGGCTTTACTTTTAAAATATTCTTTTTAAAACCTGGAACCATTTTTGGTCCGTTTACCAAAATTGGGTACAAACATTGCCCCCTAGTTTTGATGGGCTTGGGCCAAGTCTATCAAAATTAGACCTTCTAGCTTCTTACGGACACGTCACATCGTGATGGCAAGAATTTTTGAAAGATACACGCCATATTAGTGGTGGCGAGACATCAACTATCTTCCCACGTCCCACGTCTGGCAATTAATTCGCCCTTCCAAAAGAAAACTTCCCAACTTCTCATTTTTTGAACTCTTTTCTTTTGAAAAGACTACCACGTAGATTTCTTCTTCTTTTTTCGCCGCCGTTACATTTCGTTTTCTAGAAGAAATTCCTAGCTGGATGTCAGAGGAAGAAGCAACTAAGCACGTTTCTGAATTTCAGGCTGTTCTTGTGCAAGAACAGTCGACAAGTTCGGCGAGGCTATATTCTCCTCTCCCACTGACGTTGAGAGGTCCCTACAGAACTCCACTCTTAGGTCCTCATTATCATCAAGCTAAGCCCAAAAATTTGCTGGCTTTGGACACTTGCTTGATCCGAGCTCCATTTTCCTACGGTTTGGAGGACATCGACTGGGGTCTTGGGATGCGAACCTGGAGCGATTGGGCTCGAATCCTAACGTGCCTCTTCCTAAGGATTTCCTTCCTTGGGCTGACTGGGTAGATGCGATGCTGTCCTTGTTTAGAGACAAATGGATGCTGAACGGTATCTTTCATGCCATCATGGTATCAAAATACCAAATTGTTCTGAATCTTTCGTTGATAGGCGCTGCTATCTGCTTTTGCGATAGTACTTCAAATTCTTTTGCTTTTGGTCCTGGGCCCATGACTCCCACCATTTTAGATATAGCGGCCCTTTTTGGCTTCAGGCCTCACGGTCTCAGTATCGACGTCCTAGCGGATTATGAGATGAAGGATTGGAAGACTGGGGTTCCGATGAGGGCTAGCGCATCCGAAATTATGCTGCAGTCGAAATTGTGATGACGTACCAAGGTATGGCTGATTGGGACCAAGAACATATGATGTTTTTGCTTTTCTGGTTGAACAAATTTATTTTCCCCCATGCTGAAGATGGTGTGAAGACCGAATACATGCATTTGGCCGAAGCTTTTCACAATGAGTCCAATCTAGCGACGGCCTTGTTTATGTTGGCCTCGCTTTACCATTGTCTTCATCAAATTACCATTAACCCATTTAATCTGAACGTCTACAATCCTGACTGGATGATTTAAATATGGTTGGAATGGTATTTCTTTGAGTTTGGAAGCGCAGGATTGGAGTCTCTTAAAGATGATGCTCTAGCCATTGCCCTAGTTACCAGACCAAAAAGGCCAATCAACACCGAGGAGTGCTTAACTTTCTTTAGGGAATGCAGGCAACGTCCTAGGACGATTTGGCTTCACTCTCTGCTTAGTGATACGTTCTGGTTTGTAGAAAGAAGTCTTCACAAAGCTCCTCGACACTGGAGGGATTTGATTGATTTTCAATCCCAATTACATGCTAATATAAGTGTCTCCTGTCTGGCCAGCAGAGACCTTTTCTTTGGAAGAGTTTATACTGACGAAACGTGTGCTTATGGGGTTGAAGCCTATAATCCCCAGTATGTGAGTCACCAATTTGGACTCGTTCAGGCCATTACCGTATTGAGGTATAGTTTGGTGAATAAAGGAAGTTCATGGCAGAACCTATCTATGACTCCTCAAGAGATTAGAGCAGTGAGGAGTTCGTGGCTGAACCGAAGTGAGAAAGTGAGACTGCCGCCCTACAATCCATTTCCACTTTGTACTCCTTCATTTCATGAGTTTTAGGAAGATAGGTTCTCATCTTGGCTGCCTGAACCTGCTAAGCTCCTCTATACTTCAACGTTCCACAACTACCCTTTCGCCAAATCAATGACTGAACAAGAAGAAACCTCCATGCAGCATAACCTGGTGCCTTACCAAGGGGAAGCTATGATAGGTAAATGTGCACCATCTTTTTGTTCATTTGTCATTCTAAGCTAGTACCATTTCTAAAATTATGGATTGTTTTTGGTATTCTGGTAGAAACTACCGCGGATGAACTGAGTGGTCCTGGATTGAATGGTAAGTCCTTGTCAAGGTTTCTTCTTTCTCTTGGTTTCAAGCAAAGTTAACTTTCTTTTGTCTTTTCTGTAGCTCGGAGTGATGTTCTTGTTGCTGACGTAACTCAAGCCCTGTCCCCTATTTCTCCCGTACCTCCTCATGCTTCTGGTTCGCATCTTAGGTCTAAAGACAAAGGAAAAACTCCTTTGGAAGAGCATGACGAAGAAGAGAGTGATGAGGACGAAGATGAAATGCCACTTCAAAGGAAACGAAGAGCTTCATATTTCGATTCGATCCCTGGAGATGGTATACTCTTCTTTTCTGGCCCTTTTTAATTCTTGTATGGAATCTTCTTTTGCCTCTTCCTAATGTTAATTTTGTAATTTCTTAAAGTTCGAAGTAAGAGGGCGAGAGTATAATCTTCTCCTGATACTGAGGAAGCGTCTTTAGTGGGCCCAAAAGATATGCCTCATGTTTGTCTTGTTTTAAAATTAATCCTTGACTTTGAGAAAGGTTTTGACCTTTTCTAATTTATGTTCGTATTCTGCATCGATCCGGTAAGGAAAAATTTTCTGGCCCTTTTGTTGGTAAAGAGTCCAAAATGGTGACGTTGAAGGTGAGGACCATTAAGCTCGAGGAAGGGGTCGATCTTCCACCTTATGAGCCATATCTGGGCCGAGATGTTGTTGCTGAAGGAATACTTTCAAAGAAAGACCCTATTTTCCAAAGTCCAAGCACGCCAAGAACTCATGGGCCTAGATCTGAACGTTCTTTCAACCTTACTAGCGCAACGGGCAAGCGTATTGTCATGGAACTGAGGCAGCCTGATGTGGTACTTGCTAACGCAGTGAATAACCTCATATCTCTGGAATACAATCTGGGCTCTTCATTTTGATCTGGTGGTGGATCCTAATACCTTATCGAGAATGATGCCTCAGATTCACCAGATTGCTCTGGTGAAACCTCATCTTGTCCCTACTTGCAATCATCTGAAACAGAGGAGAAGTCCTCAATTTAAAGCCTTGAGGCTGTTGACGTGTCAATCAGAGACAGGAAGTCACAAAAAAAACCTACAGTAGAGCGGCATCTTCACTTTAATTGATTATGGCTGATCTTTCATGCAAACAGCCAAAAGAAAAAGCAAACTTTAACAAAAGTAAAGAGAAAGCATAGTTAAAGCAGAAGCACCTTGCTTTAACCAGAAGAAAAGTAAAGTTAAAGCAAAAGTAGAATGCTTTAACACAAAATTACAATAAGTACAAATTGTCTTCTTATCAGACAAAATATTACTGAGGCCCACCATAAAGATCTGGATGATATTTGGTTGACATTACGTCGTTGGCAAAAAGGTCGTCATCATCTTCAGGCTAGGTGTCAGATGCTGACCCCATGGATTCGTCGTCGAGATCAAGGAGCTCAAGAACTTTCTTCTTCAAGTCCTCTTTTGATGAAGTTGAGCTTGGTTGATCTATCAATAGTTGGGAGACACTTAAACTAGCAGAAGAACTGACCAAAGGTTGAGCAGCAACAAGGTCAAAAGATGGGATGAGTGTCGATGTGATCTAGGCGGGGGCCAAGAGATCTTTAGTGAATTTATCCTACCATCTGAACAAGATACTACGGACTAAATTAGGGATATAAGTCCATTCATCATCAACGTCTTCCAAAATAACATACTCCCATTTTAGTATCCAAGGTAGTTCATACATTATCATGAGCCACATAAATAAGTTCCTTTCATCAGGATGATTTTTATTCCATTTACAAAATTTCATTTGAAAAGATTCCTTAATTTCAGGAGGAATGTATTCCATAGTAGGACCCCAAGTAAGGAGCAAGCTCTTGAACCAATTAGGGAGTTCTTTCATAGCTCAAAGCTTAAACTGGATAAACCAAGAATGAGAATAATTTTGATTTTGAAAACATAAGACATATTCCCACAATTTTTTATAATCCTTGAAATTATATGAATATGGCCTAATTTCAGGCTGGATAAATCTTCTGGCCCTTTCAGGGCTAGGACCCCATTTTTCCAAAGAGATGATATTTAGAATTTGGATTTTTGAGAATGCTATCGTATTGGTATTTTCACCCCTATGACGATGAACAATATTAACAGACTTGATCTCAATCAGAAGAGTTTCATAGAAAATATAGGGCTTATTTATGGGAGGAAGGTTATCCCTTAAATACTTTTCAACTAGAAAATTCTGGTGTTTGTCCAGATCACTCATTTTAATGATCGCTATAGACATATTCATATATTCACATAATGGATTATCAACAATCTGCTTCTCCTTACCCTTATTATATGGAGAAGACGACATCAATGGCTTTGGATTAGGTAGGGGTGACTTAGTAAGAGCTGATGGGCTCTTACTGGGAGTCATCTGTCCGGCGCTCTTGATTCGCACCTTGCAAGAATTCCCGAGTTAGAAGTCCAGGAGTGTGTTAGTTTCACCTTTAATAAATTCAATATCAAAAATTGAAAGAAGAAAGAATTCATTGCCATCTTGCAAAAATCTGTTTTGAAGCTAAATTTTTGACGTCTTTAAACAAAATGTCTTTTGTAGCCTGCAATCTACTCTTATAAAAAAATCTTTTGTTTAAGAGATTGCTTTCGAATTTAAAAACAGCATGAACAATGGCTAGCATTTCTTTCTTAACAATGGAATAGTTCTTTTAAGCTGGTTTCTAAGTCCCAGAGGTAAACCTAACTAATTGTTCTAAGTTATTGACTTTCTATTTTAGGATTCCCCCATACCCAATCTCTTGAAGCATCGGTTTCTAAGATTTTAAAGGCTTCTGCGTTGGCTAAAGCTAAACAAAGAAGTTCTTTGACCTTGACATTCAGTCTCCTAACAGCTTTAGTGTGTTCATCAGCCCAGGGAATTGGGTTCTTTTTCAGCCTTTGGTATAACAATTTTGAGTCTTGGGCTAAATCCTTATAAAAATCCTTTATGTAATTGAGACTCCTTAAGAACCTCTGTAACTATTGCTTGTCCCTAATTTCATCAAGGAACTTATCAGCAAAGGATATTGCTCGATCAATCAAAACTATCAATCCCTTACTAATATTGTGTCCCAAAAAGCGAACTTCGAAGAAAATAATTTCATTTTCTTTGCCGACACCACTAATCCTGCACGCTTCACAACTTTCAAGAAAATATTTAGATGTTTAAAATGTTGCTGTAAAGAATTAGAATAAACCAAAACATCATCAATATAACAAATGGGAAAGCAGTGTGAGGATTAAATATGTCATTCATAATACTCTGAATTTCAATTTTTGATATTGAATTTATTAAAGGTGAAACTAACGCACTGCCGGACTTCTTAACTTGGGAATTCTTGCAGGGTACGAACCACGAGCTCTGGACAAATGACTCCTAGTAAGAGCCCCTCAGCTCTTACTAAGTCACCCCTGCCTAATCCAAAGCCATTGATGTCTTCTTCTCCATATAATAAGGGTAAGGAGAAGCAGATTGCTGATAATCCATTCCATGAATATATGAAAATGTCCGTAGCGATCATTGAAATGAGTGATCTGGACAAACACCCGAATTTTCTAGCTAAAAGTATTTAAGGGATAAACCTTACTCCCTTAAATAAGCCTCATCTTTTCTATGAAACTCTTCTGATGACCAAATTTGTTAATATTGTTCATCATCATAGAGGTGAAAATACCAATACGATAGCATTCTCAAAAATCCAAATTCTAAATGACAAAGTTCATATAGATTTTGATAATCTCACTTATGGTAGTATAGTTAGTACAATTAATCAAGTAGGAATGAAAATGTGTGTAGATCTGAAAATAGGTAAACAAATCCAGTCAGAAAGAAACTCTGCCAAATATGAGTTAGGAAATTTTTGCGAGCAATATGGTTAAATTTCAGTACCTCCCTCCAAAACAATTAAGCATAGAAAATATGAAGGCCAAACTAGTAAAACTAGACATTACCAAAGAAGAAAACATTCCTTTACAAATAATCCAGAATTTTACAAAAAAACCCAGATATAACAAAAAGAAAAATTGGTCAAAAACACCTTGGAAAAATAAGAAAAGTGGACACATAGGGAAAAGTAAGGTTGAATGTTGGAAATGCAAAAAATTTGTCACTATGCTAATGAATGCAAAGTTAAGGATACAATAAAACAGCTAAAAACCTCTTATCACAATTAATTAAAGGGAGACTTTGGAATAGCCCAAAGGAGAGAGAAAATTTTTAAAAGAAGCCAAAATGGACAAAATTACCCTTATTTATTTTTTGATTTTATAAGGAATCCTTTACATTTGCATGTCTTTAGTTTGAAAGTTGAGAGGTTATTCTGTCTTTTTTGAAAAAGCTTTGGCTTTTTTCAAAAGTGAAAGTTTTTTTATGGGTAAAACCCAAATTTACTTTAATTTATTAAAGTACTTGAACTACGAAACTCTGAGTCTAGTGAAAGTGAACTCTCCAAACTACCAGTCAAATTCCCCCAATATTCAATTTGGATGTAAAGATAATTGCTGCAACACAAAATCAATAAATGTCCTCACAAAACAAGAAGAACAAGAAGAATTACTAATTGACTTAATTAGCAAAATAGAAAACTTAGAATTAAAATCAGAATATCTAAAAAAAGCTCAAGAAACTAATTAGCCACGGTGAAGCCAATCAAGTTATTCTAACCCCAAAGATAAGTCTAACCACTACTTTAGAAAAATTTAATCAAAAGAAATAAATAACCCTAGAAGACCTCCAACTAGAAGTCAAAAATGTAAAAAAGGAAATTATTACTTTACGACAAATAAGTTATAATTTACAAAATGAAAATTATGAAATTAAAGACCCAATTAACTTCATGGAAAGACTAGGGTCTAGTAGTGGGCCATATCTAGAGCATCATAAAGAAGAAGAAGATGAGCCTTCCAGTAATGATAAGGCTATTTATCTAATCAAACAAATAAATTTTACAAAATGGTATTCAAAAGTAAGTATTTTCATTAATAATTTTGAATTAAAAATTGTGGCTGCCTCAGGTAAACTTTCATCAACTATTCAAGAAGGATTAATCCTCATTAAATATTATAAAAAAAATCCAAAGAAACCTTAGGGACTGCCTCAGGTAAACTTTTACAGCTAAGATATGAAATCCCTAAACCCATTTATGCCATAATAACATCTGTTTTAAAACCTCTTTTGTTCTAGTGAAAGATATCATAGACAAAGTCATCCTAGGTTTACCTTTCATTGCTTTACTCTACCCCTTCAATGCTGAATATGATGGAGTCACTTCTAAACACATGGGAGAAGAAGTCAAGTTTAAATTCCTAGCAAAACCAGAATTGAGAGCTCTAAAAGCCCTTCAGAGTGATGCAGTCTCAAAAACAGTCAATTTAATTAGAAATAAAAGTAAACAAGTCAACTTCCTCAAAGAAGAAGTCAAGTTCAAAAGAATTCAACATCAACTTGAAGATAAAACATTACAAGAGAAAATCAAGAATTTTGAAGAAAAAAATCAGGCAAGAAATTTGTTTTGACCTCTCTAATGCCTTTTGGCACAGGAAAAATCACTCAGTTAGCCTTCCTTATATCAAAGAATTTAGTGAGAAAAATATTCCTACTAAAGCTAGACCTATCCAAATGAGTCAAGAAGTTATGGAATTTTGCAAAAGTGAAATCACAGAATTACTACAAAACAAAATAATCCCTAAAAGTAAATCCCCTTGGTCTTGCCCAGCCTTTAATGTTCAAAAAAATGCAAAATTGGAACAAGGGGCACCCAGACTAGTCATCAATTACAAACCTCTCAATAGCATTTTAGATTGGATAAGGTACCCAATTCATAATAAGAGAGACCTTATAAAAAGATTAAGTAACTCAGTCATCTTCTCCAAATTTTACATGAAGAGTGGTTTCTGGCAAATACAAATCCAGGAATGCAATATAAGACTGCCTTTGTTACACCTTGTGGTCATTATGAATGGAATGTTATGCCCTTTGGTTTGAAAAATGCGCCTAGTGAATTTCAAAATATAATGAATGAGATTTTCAACCCATTTAGTGAATTATCCATAGTCTACATTTTCTCTCAGTCAATAGAACAACATTGGAAACACTTACATAAATTCCTACAAATAGTCAAAAGTAATGGCTTATTTGTTTTTGCCAAGAAAATTAAGCTATTCCAATCCAATGTCAGATTTCTTGGATACAACATTCATCAATCACAAATCAGTCCAGTAGATAGAGTTATCCAATTTGCTAATAATTTCCCATATGAAATCCTTGAAAAAAGTCAACTTCAAAGGTTCTTAGGATCTCTTAGTTATGTCTCTGATTTCTACCAAACCTGAGAAAACAATGCAAACCTTTATTCGATGGACTCCAGAGTAATCCTCCTTCTTGAACTCCTAGTCATACAGAGACAGTCAAGAAAATCAAAATCCATGTCAAGACATTACCTTGCTTTGGCATTCCATCAATTGATTCTTTCAAAATTGTTGAAACTAATGCCTCAGAAAATGGTTATGGTGGTATCTTCAAACAAAACATTTCCCCAACTCATACAGAACAAATCGTTCGATTTCATTCTGGAATTTGGCCTCAATCACCAAGTAATTATAGTACTATTAAAAAAGAAATTTTATCTATTCTATTATGCATCTCAAAATTCCAAGGTGATTTACTCAATCAATAGTTTTTAGTGAGAGTTGATTGCAAAAGCGCAAAGCATGTTTTAGAAAAAGATGTTCAAAACATTGCCTCAAAATAGATTTTTGCACGATGGCAAGCTATTTTAAGTATTTTCGATTTTGATATTGAATATTTGAAAGGCAGTGAGAATTGTATTCCCGATTTTCTTACACGGAAATTTCTGCAGCGAAAGAAATGGCAGGAAAAGAATCCGAATCAGTCAAACAAGGTAGTCAATCAGTTACCAAAAAACTTCCCCTTTCTATGAATCCAGTAAAAACAGAGCCTTCCCAAATCGTCCCTTATCCGGGATATTCTCCAATTCAAATTACCAATAGATTCACCAGTCTTGGCTCTACAGTCCCCAGCATTCGTCCTAATTATCAGTCAGCCCTAATCTCCAGTTATGATCCCTTCCAAGTCACAACCCCTTCTTCTTCTCAGCCATCAATTTCTTACAAGAAAACTTCTCCTTATCTCCCCTGCAGTAACAACAACCTCTTCATGATTGAACCCTACTATAATAATCTCTCCAACCTAATCAAAATAGCTAAAGCCTACTTTCCCCCCAACTATCACTTTGTTCCTCATCACCCAGAAAAGTCACTCAAATTCTATAGAGATATTCTTCTCGAAACCCAAACCCTAGAAATCAAACCAATCAAAGAAAGAAATGATCCAAACATAATCCTTTATCATTCTATGTATATCCACAAAATTCTCAGCCAATTCGATTGGGGAGACCGCCCCTACTCTCTCAAAATTCACAAATCAAACATCCAATACAGTTATTATGATTATATTGAAGCCTGGAATAACATATTCCTTCACCAAACTAAAGATTTCAGTCATTCATGGTTTGTCAACTTTGATAGTAAATTCAGAAGTCTTTTTCCCTCCTGGTTTTCTTCTTGGTGGGAAAAGCATGGCCCAGTCATTGAAATTCTTCCTCATGATCTCCAAGATTCTGTTACTTATTTTACTAGAAAATACAAATTCAGAGAAGAAGATGCTTTCTTCCCCAGTCTCCTAATTTTTGTCGCCAAATATAAAGTTCCTTGGATCCTCAAATGGTCTTATCAAGTTAATTGGGAACGAAGAACTCTTTCCCGACATATTTCAATCAAATGGTGGGATAGATTCAATTATGAAAGAATCATTGGTCAAGTTCATACAGATTTTCCTCTAGTCAAAGTCACACAACGCAAGTCATCAATATCTGATGCCTCTCAGTCTTCCATCCCAATTGAAGGAAGAACCAAATTAGAAATTAAAGAATTAGCAAGGCAACTCATGATTCAAGCCTCCCAAATGAGTGATGATGAAGACACCTCTCCAAAGTCACATTCCTCCCAAGCCACCTCCTCAAATCAGGAGCGTAATGCCAGTCAAAAGAAAAGCTCTTCCAGTCAAACAAAGCAGTGGGCAGACTACCAAGACAGTCAAGATCCCTATGATCTCAATGATGACTAAGCCCTCAAAAGTCTCGATTAGTCAATATTTGCTTTTCCTAAAAGTATACGCATGAATCTATAGTAACCCCACTCAGAGACAATTATTCAGTTCACATGATGAAATATAATTGTGCCGACACTACAGTAAGGCATCCAATGCTACCAACATCTAAGTTTTAGGCCCTTTAAATATTGGCCTCTTGGCCTCCTTGGAACTAGGCTTTTTCTTTCAGCAAGTGAATTTTCAATTTTCATAAGTTTTCCCTGAGACCTCCTCTGAGAAACTGTTGTAAATTATAAGTGTTACTAAGTATGCTACGACAAGCTATCAATAAAATCCTTCAATCAAGATTTTCTGTAAGTTTTATTGCATTAATTTTACATCAGTTCTATTTAATTTTACATTAGTTTTATTGCAAACATTTTCGCTTAGTTTTACTTATATATATATATATATATATTAAAGCATAAATATAAATATATGGCATGAATATATTTAAAATAGTAATAAAATGAAAATTTAAACAAATAGGCTTAGAAGAATTATGGTCTTACAGAAAATCTTGACTGAAAGATTTTATTGATAGTTGATAACACTCATATTTTACAAAGAGAGAATTTTCTTTGAGGGAGTCTCGGAGAAAATTTTGAAACTGAGAAAACTGAAAAATTACATACTGGTTTGCTAAGGCCGAGAGGCATCTATTTAAAGAGCAAGACTACTGTGATGTCGGCAAATTCTGAAGGTATGGGAATCTTGACTATTTGGCAGCTTATGGTGACTGTGGAGGCACGGGATTTTGACTATTTTCTTTTCTACTTTTATCTTTACTTTTTCACTTTTTCTTTTTCCTTTCTTTCACTTCAATCATTTCTACTTTACTTTTACTTTTGCTTTTCTAACCTTTCTGAGTCAGTCTTCATTAAGATCATAAGGGTCTTGACTGTCAGGGTAATCTGCCCACCGAAACTTTTGAGTAGATTCCTTTTGACTAGAAGATGAGGCCTGAGAGGAATGAGATCTTGGGGAGGCGTCATCGTCATCGTCCATTTGGGAGGCTTGAATCATGAGTTGTCTAGCTAATTCTTTAATTTTTGGCTTTGATCTTCCTTCGATTAGGAGAGAAGAGTGAGAAGTGCCTAAGGTTGAAGGCTTCTGAGGAGGACTAAGGGAAATTCCTGATTGACTTGATCAATGACCTTTTCTGACTTGAATTTATCCAACCATTTTACTGGAATTTGTCTAAACAGGATTATGGAGTCGCGGTTGATTTGAAAGGACCATTTAAGAATCCAAGGGACTTTGTATTTGGCAACAAAATGTAGCAAACTAGGAAAAAAGGTGTCTTCATCTTTAATTTTGTATTTACTGGAGAAATAAGTGACGATTCTTTGAGGTCTAAAGGAAGAATATCAATAACTGGACCATGTTTTTCCCACCAAGAAGAGAACCAGGAGGGGAAAGTGCTATGAAATTTACTATCAAAATTGACGAACCAGGAATGACTAAAATCTTTGGTTTTGTGTAAAAAGATGACATTCCAAGCTTCAATGTAATCATAAAAACTATACTGAATTTTGGACTAAAGGGTTTTGAGTGAGTAGGGGAGATCTCCCAATTCGGGCTGGCTCATAATTTTGTGGATATACATGGAGTGGTAAAGAATTTTGTATGGATTATTTCTGTCTCTGATTGGACGAAATTCTAGGGTTTGGGTTTCAAGTAGAATATCTATGTAGAATTTTAGTGACTTTGATGAGTGTTGAGGGATGTAGTGGAAATTGGGGGGAAAATAGGCTTTGGCGATTTTGGTAGGATTAGAAAGATTATTGTAGCATGGTTCTATAATGAAGAGATTGGAGTTACTTTTGGGAGGATTTTTTGTGACTAATGGTTGACTGGGTTGAGGGTGAAGTAGAGACTTGAAAAGGATCGTAGTTGGAAATTAGAGCTGACTGGTAATTGGGACGAATACTACTAGCGGTGGAACCTAGACTGGTGAATATGTTGGTAATTTGAATAGGTGAGTGTCCCAGGTAGGGGACAATTTGGGAGGGTTCTGTTTTGACTAAGTTCATGGAAGCTGGGAGTTTTCTGAGTGGTTGGCTTTCTTTCTTGCTTGACTCTTTTTCTGCCATTTGTTTCCTTCTAGAAATTCCATGGTAAGAAAGTCGGAAATACTATTCTCACTTCCTCTCAAATACTCAATATCAAAATAAAAATTGCTTAAAATAACTTGACATTGGGCAAAAATCTATTTGGATGCAATATTTTGAACATCTTTTTCTAAAACATGCTTAGCAGTTTGCCGTCAACCCTTACTAAAAACTTTTGATTGAGTAAATCATCTTGAAATTTCGAGATACATTAAACAACAGATAAAATTTCTTTTTTGATAATACTGTAGTTACTCTGTGATTGAGTCCATATTCCATAATGAAAGAGAACAAGTTGTTCTAGTTGATTTGGAGAGATTTTTTGTTTGAGAATGCCTCCATAACCATTTTCAAAGGCATCAGTTTCAACAATTTTAAAAGCATTGACTAAAGGAATGCCAAGACAGGGATGAGTCTTAACATGGATCTTGATTTTTTTGACTATTTCAGTATGAATGGATGTCCAAGGTGGAGGGTTATTTTAAAGTCTTTCAAATAAAGGTTTACAATATTGTCTTAGGCTTTGATAAAAATCAGAGACATAGTTGAGGGATCCTAAGAATCGCTAGAGTTGATTTTTATAAAGGAGTTCATTCGGGAACTTATCAGAAAATTAGATGACTCGATCTATAGGGATAATTCGAGATTAATGAATACTGAATCCAAGGAATCTAATATTGGTTTGGAATAATTTAATTTGTGTGGCAAAGACAACTAGACCATTTGATTTGACTATCTGGAGGAATTTATTCAAGTGTGGTCTATATGCTTGGCGTGTACGCTTGATTTTGGCTTGTATGCTTGGTATTGATTTGTACGCTTGGCTTTGGCCTGGATGCTTGGTATTGGCATGTACGCTTGGCTTTGGCTTGTATGCTTGGATGCTTGGTTTTGGCATGTACGCTTGGCTTCGGCTTGTATGCTTGGATAATTGATTTTGGCTAAGGTAACATGATTTAATATGGCTTTTCGGACATTTAGCATGGTGGATGTCATTTGGCAATAGCCAGACGTGCTAGTGGACGGTGGGGATCCAATCTTGGAGTTGCGGATGCAATGAGCTTTGATTCACCATTGTGTTTGAGTTTACAGCACCAGCCTCCAAACACTTTGAATTTAGCGGGCAAAACCTCAGTGAAGGTGATATCGTGCGACATGATGGCTAGATACTGCAAGAATGTTTGAAATAGAGTGTATGCTGGGAGGATGTTTGAAACATAATGTATGCTGGAAGGATGTTTGAAATAGGGCAGGTGCTGGAAAATGTTTTGTTTGGCATGGAATAGGTGCTGGAAAAACGTGACTTGGCTTGACATGATTAGCTTGGATTTGCTATGAGGATGTGGATAATTTAATGGTTGAGTTGAATCAAGATATAGCTTGCTCTGGCATGAGGGTTCACTCTTCCAACGACATGAATATAGAGCTTGTGTTATTTTCCAAGAGCATCTCGTAAAACGCATCATTATCTTCCATGTTTTGCTTGACTTGAATCTTGGTTACTGCAAGCATATTTTGGCTTACAACAGCTTGAGTTCTTTGCAAGTCACTGCTATCTTTTCCTTTCATTTGGTATGGCATGCTTTATTTTCTGATTTTCTCTCACTCTTCTTTCTTCTTCTTCTTCTTCTTCTTCTTCTTCTTCTCCAAGACCCAAACCCGTGGGTATTGTGCATCAGTACATAAGTCATATTTCGGAAGCTTGGATCAGAAAACTTCCTTGATGAAAGTTGTTCATTTGCTGGATTACTATAGCCTGTAAAATTTGTACAAGTTTTTGAATTTTTCTGATGCCTCAAAGTTGGTCTGCAACTTCTGTGTTCATCCATGGCTGGTGAGTTTCTATAGTCTACTTATGCATTTGTCTTTAACTTCTAATGCTTGGATGATTGCACTTGCTTCACAAAATTTGCTCGAAATTATGTTATTTATAACATTCCAAAATTGAGGATCATCTACCCATTGTAGTGCTCTCTGCCTCCATTTTTCTGAAGCGTGTTCTTGGATTGATCTTGATGCCTTTGTTGCATGCTTGTTTTGTATGCCTGAATGCTTGAGTTCCTCTGCATTTCCCAAAATTTGTGAACTAGAAATCGAATTCTGAGGTTGAGCTCCGGTTTAGGATTCTAGCTTGGTGATAAACAAGAGTCCTACAAGCTCACTTGGGTAATGCATGCTAAGTGTTTGTCAAAATATCTCAAAGTAGCTTGCTAGCTGTTTTTTGAACTTTTGAAATGTTTCTCTTGGAATCTGAATTGTACATGAAAATAGGCTTCTCAATGGCTGTATTGGAACTAGTCTTGTGCCATTTGAAGGAAAAATGAATTTTTGGTGCAATTTCAAAGGACTAAACTTCTGGAATTATGCAGTTTCTGCTACATAGTATGTTTTGTGAATCTGTTTGACATGCTTCCCTAGCTCTAAACGCAACGAAATTTTGGAAAAATGAAGCTTGATATGTCTAGATTTAATCTGGAAATTTGGGATTTATTGGTTGTAAGTTTGATTTCTAGTGATTTTCCAAATGTGGAATGTTCCAGCTAGAATGGTTGGAAAGCTTGTGTATAAGTTTTGCTTGGCATGTTGCTTTTGTTTGAGGATTTAGCATGTCCTTTCTCTTGGCATTGAGTGCTAATCTGGGCATTGCTAAAGGATGATCTTGAACAATATTTTCATGAGAGCTTGATGTTGTGTGGTATTGTCGTAAGAGCATGAGTTCTTCAATTTGCTTGAAATGCCTGAGTTGCTTGGAATGCTTGAATGAAATGAAATTTCTTGGCATGTGGATTGGTATTATGCCCTGTGAATTTTTCAAATGCTTGATAGATGAGTTTGCTTGCACTCTGAGAAAATTATGCTTCCAACGCCTCCCTTTGTGTATGAGTACCTTTCCAGCGCCTTATTTTGGCTAACGTATTCTCTTGTTCAGAACCTCCAAAGCATGAGAAGTCTAATTTTCTAGGATTTTGATAGCATGAAAGTGAGTTTTGGTCGCTTGCAACTTGTCTTTGGAAAAAATTATGCTTCAATAGCAATTATGCTTCCGACGCCTCCCTTTCATTTACGAGTTCCCTTCCGGCACCTGCTCTAACCAACATACTCTCTTGTTTCTTTTTCAGGCCAAATATGCCCGTATATGGTGTTATGCTGAGATAGCATCAAATATGCCTCACATCATCCCAAAATGATGGTGATGGAGTTGAGCTCTATCTGGAAAATACGATGTACGGTCCAATAGATTTCCGGAAAATCCTTAAAGTGTCCAACGGATAATCCTCATAAAAATGCTTCAATACTTTCTTAGTATAAGCAATAATCTTGTTGGCATAATGCTCGATCTTTCAGTCGAGACAAATATTTCTGGAACTCTTGAGAAGCTTTAATGTGTTGCAATCACATTATAATCAATGTACTCACTGAGGCAATTTATGTTCATTAACATTGAGTATAGAAGGGCACATGTCATTCAGGGACTTGCTTCATGCAATTTCAATCCTTTCAAGGATTTTGTTTAAAGGGATTTTATGACACATTATATAGCTTTAACCCGGCCATTTATACATCTTTAGGGAATCACTTCAGGTGATATGCTCTGTGCATTTAATAACCCTTAAAGATAACATGTTGGTCTCCATATATGTGCAATCAGGGGGAGCACAATTGAATTTGTAGATATGGAGAAAACCCAACATTTCTTGTTTCTGCCAGAAACATTGTGTCATACAAAGTAGGTATATTCCCTTTTATTCCGAACACCCAAGTATAACATTTCAGTATTAACAAATTTTGGGGTTCGTACTGTGGGTTTGTTCTTTCACGTTCATTCTCATCTATAATGGAATTGCCTCAGTCCATTTTGGCCAATGATATTGTCGACATTTAATAATTGAACGTGGTTCCAATCAACACAGCCCATTGATGATTTGAGTAGCTACTCCAAAATTAAAAATTGTCATTCATCAATTCATGATCCCACCATTCTCATGTGCATGCGCATGCATCAATTATAAGCATTTCTTTGCTTTTGGGTACCCAAGCCACTGTAGGGGGCTTTTATTATGTGAGAATGTGGATTATAACCTCAAATGGAGCGTTATTTTATAGTAGGGCGTGGATAATCTCCATTTAGGGAGTTGGAACATTTAGAACCCATATATCTGTCATGTTGCAGGCATGCCACAGATACATACATGTCAATTAATTTCTGGGACTTTAACCCATATAATTTGCTACGCATTAGGCGTGCACAATATCAATATTGACATGTCAAAGGATTGTCCATTCGGGACTTCAATCCATATCATTTGCTACGCAACAGGCGTGCATCATATTTATCACTGCTATACCCATATTTTATTTTTATGGGACTTTAATCTGTGCAGTGTATTATCAATGTATCCAACTTGCAATTTGTAAAATTTGCGTTAATAATTCATGGATACATACAAGCCATTCTTTTGGAACGGACTTATCTCCCCATTTGGTTACCTTTCAAGATAAGATATCAAATAAGTATATAAGCATAAAATAACACAAGTATTGCTTACATCCTTAGGTGGGAGAAACTTTTCTCAATTATCATTCAAGCTCGTATCAGCCCAGTGAATATAACGTAGTGCTTGATGATCTAGTCATATCCTGCAAAAGCAAAAATCACAATTCTTTTCTCTGTCAAAACAAATAACCCTCAGAGTTAGGATCACTGCATGAATTCTTTCTTCAGATGTTCGTTCTAAAGAAATAAAATTTCTTATGAACAGAGAGCTGCAAAAGAGAAAAAATGCAAAAAAAAATTGTGATATTGATTGCAAGATAAGGTAAGCAATCAAGGAAGGAAGCTGGTGGGAGCAAACAACAAGCTCTCATTTCTCCTGGTCTAGAAGGACCTCAGGAGATTAGAGCATAAGGTCACCTTCACAGTTCCCTGATCTTGCAGAAATGTGATCAGGGATAGTCTCGCTTCCAGAATGGATGATCAGAGATAGTCTTGCTTCTCGGGCATATTGAGTGCTTACTAAGAAAAATAAGTAAATATCGCATCACTAAAGATGGAGTAAACTAGATGTCTTCTGCAAAGAAAAGTTTGTCAGTAAGACAATTTATACACAAATACAATGAATAGGGAGAACCGGTTGATTTCAAATTAATCATAAGAAAATTGCGAGATTCTCGGGATACTTTTGTAAAAGTAGTCCTGTGAAATCCGTAAAGTAAGATCGGCCTTGACGAAAATAATACTTGAAAACGTCGAAAGTGCCGACAGACATGATCAGAGGCCACGTGTAGTTTTGGCCTGGGACTTTTGGCCTGGGCTAAATACAAACTCAGAATTTATTTGCCCTTTTCAAATGGACATGAAAGAAGAATTGGGTAAAGACCACGATAATATCGCAATATAGTAGTGAAGAATATTAACTACTATATATCCACAACTTCAAGTTTAGGATCTCTCATATATTTGGATCCATGGGCTTCCGGCCAAAATATGTGGGGAGCCTCAATTCATCATTTGAAGTTCATACTGATATTATCCATTTCACGGTGTATTCTTAACAACCGGGATTCTCAAAACATATTTCTTCCTTGAGGTGTCGATTATAACAAAATCGAACTTTATTAAATTCATCATATTCTTATGCCAAAGAAATATGTGGCATACCACAATTTGCAATAATACTTCAAGGGTTGTCCATTTAATTGTTGGAACTTCAGGTTCTCAACACTGTTAGATTTTGAACATCGGGCAAAAATCACGTATTCTCATGGTATGGACATTTTTATAATTTTCTGTACATATTTCGGGACCTCAAGTCCTTACATAATTGTCCATATTTTGAGGAACTTCCGGCATCTCATTTACTTTGCTCATCCATGAGTTTAAGGAACTACAGGTTCCCTTTTTGTATATAGTGACGGTTTACCCAAAATGGTTAATATTTATGCATACGTCACTATTCATGTGAATAGTACTATTCATACCCGGCACTATTCATGTGAATAGTACTATTCATATCCGGTACTATTCATGTGTACAGTACATCTGCCAGTACAGTTATCATCCATGTGTACGGCACTATGAACCAATATGGTACTGTTACATCATTAAGGAACCCCAGGTCCTTATTCACATGTCAGGGATCAAGGACTCTTAAGTCTGATCACATGTTTACAAATATAGTACCGGAGAGACTGCCAGCTCTCATATTAATATCATCATCAAGGATCTTCAAGTCCTGATGTAATTGTATGATGAGGATCAAGGACTTCTGGTCCTGATCTGCATAATGCTCCAGGCTTTTTAAATCAGTTGCTTTTATCCTGTCCCCAAGCCAATTACTTTTCCATTATAACCAGCGTACCTGCACTAATCTCGAATCTTTATAATAAAATAATATAATAAAAAGATAAGGAGCAGTGAGCTATTCTTTCGGTATGTTCTCATCAAAAGATATTTGAGCATTTCCTGCATAAGATATTGATACTAAAATAATAGAGCTTCTGTACTGGAGAGTTCTTCAAGGAATTTCTTACCCACGAAGATCCCAATATGCGGTCAAAGAAGTTAGTATGGCATGTAAAATACTGTAAATTTTTTTTTTTTTTTTTTTTTTTTCATATACATCTTCCTGTAGGACTTGTCCAGAAGAACTTTATACCTCATGACTATTATGAGAAGTAACATCTCGTTTACCAGAGCAAAATATTTTAACGAGGCAGTGTCGCACGCGCGTCAATATACCTAGAATTTTATGTTACACATGCTTATGTACTCTTTTTCCCTTCGACCAGTTTTTGTCCCACTGGGTTTTTACTGGCAAGGTTTTTAACGAGACATACTCCATATCTTTTGTGGTCTCCAAGGGGGAGTGTTGTAAATATGTTAGATGGAGCCCACCTCCAATTGGGAGAAGCTTCCTCGAAGCTTCCTCCAATTGGAAGCTTCCACTTCTGTATTGATTACATAGGAAGGGTGATCCCTTCTTTGTAGGCAATACAGAAGTGGAAGCTTCCAATTGGAGGAAGCTTCGAGGAAGCTTCTCCCAATTGGAGGTGGGCTCCATCTAACATATTTACAACACTTCCCCTTGGAGACCACAAAAGATATGGAGTATGTCTCGTTAAAAACCTTGCCAGCAAAAACCCAGTGGGACAAAAACTGGTCGAAGGGAAAAAGAGTACATAAGCATGTGTAACATAAAATTCTAGGTATATTGACGCGCGTGCGACACTGCCTCGTTAAAACCTTGCCAGGAAAAACCCAGTGGGATAAAAACCTGGACGAAGGAAAAAGAGTACAGTGTTTGAAGATCTTATTGATAGCACGCTCCCCCTGATGCTTGGCAAAATATCTGTAAGTCATACTGTTGATCACCTTTCTGAATATCGTAGTTGACACTGCTTCTGTGATTCAATCTTGAGCGACTCTGATGCTGTGAGTCAATCTTGAGTGACACTGCTGCTGTGAGTCAATTCTGAGCGACACTGCCTCGTTAAAACCTTACCAGGAAAAACCCAGTGGGATAAAAACCTAGATGAAGGAAAAAGAGTACAGTGTATAGAGGTTTTTATTAAAACCACGCTCCCCCCTGATGAATATCTCCCCCTGAAAAATTTAGGACTAGCTTTTGTCCAGTAAGCGACCATAAAAATTTTCATAGTATACCCTAAACCCTTGAGCTACACTGCCTCGTTAAAACCTTACCAGGAAAAACCCAATGGGATAAAAACCTGGATGAAGGAAAAAGAGTGCAATGTGGAGTTGAGCTCTATCTGGTCTAGTATACTTCCGGAAAAACATTTAAGGACCAATGGATAATCCTCATAAAAATGCTTCAATACTTTCTTAGTATAAGCAAGAATCTCGTTGGCATAATGCTCGATCGAGACAAATATTCCATGAATTCTGCAGAATCTTTAATGTGTTGCAAACACATTATAATCAATGTACTCACTGAGGTAATTTATGCATATTAAGATTGAGTACAAATTTTGTGCTTCAAGCACATGTCCTTTAGGGATTTGCTTTATGTAATGTCAATCCTCTCAACGGATTTTGTTTAAAAGGGGATTAAACTTTATGACACATTATATAGCTTTAACCCAGCTATTTATACATCTTTAGGGAATCGCTTCTGGCGATATGCTCCGTGTATTTAATAACCCTTAAAGATAACATGTTGGTCTCCGTAATTGTGTAATAAGGGGGGCACAATTGAATCTGTAAATATGGAGAAAACCCAACATTCCTTGTTTCTGCCGGAAACAGTGTGTCATACAAAGTAGGTATATCCCCTTTTATTCCGAACACTCAAGTATAAATTTCAATATTAACATCTTTTGGGGTTCGTACTGTGGGTTTGTTTTTTCACGCTCATTCTCATCTATAATGGAATTACCTCTTTCCATTTTGGCCAATGATATTGTCGACATTTAATATTTGAACGTGGTTCCAATCAACACAGCCCATTGATGATTTGAGTAGCTACTCCAAAACCAAAAATTGTCATTCATCAATTCATGATCAAAAATTGTCATTCATCAATTCATGATTCCACCATTCTCATGTGCATGCGAATGCATCAATTATAAGCATTCCTTTGCTTTTGGGTACCCAAGCCACTTCATGGGGCTTTTATTATGTGAGAATGTGGATTATAACCTCCATTGGAGCGTTATTTAGTAGTAGGGCGTGGATAATCTCCATTTAGGGAGTTGGAACATTTAGAACCCATATATCTGCCATGCTGCAGGCATGCCACAGATTAATACATACATGTCAATTAGTTTATGGGGCTTTAACCCATATGATGGGACTTTAACCCATATAATGGGACTTTAACCCATATAATTTGCTACGCATTCGGCGTGCACAATATCAATATTGACATGTCAAAGGATTGTCCATTCGGGACTTCAATCCACATCATTTGCTACGCAACAGGCGTGCATCATATTGATCACTGCTATACCCATATTCTGTTCTTATGGGACTTTAATCTGTGCAGTGTATAATCAATGTATCCAACTTGCAATCTGTAAAATTTGCATTAATAATTCATGGATACATACAAGCCATTCTTTTGGAACGGACTTATCTTTCCATTTGGTTACCTTTCAAGATAAAATATCAAATAGGTATATAAGCATAAAATAACACAAGTATTGCTTACATCCTTAGGTGGGAGAAACTTTTCTCAAGTATCATTCAAGCTCGTATCGGCCCAGTAAATATAAAGTACCGCTTGATGATCTTGTTATATCCTGCAAGAGCAAAAATCACAACTCTTTTCTCTGTCAAAAACAAATAACCCTCAGAGTTAGAATCACTTCATGGATTCTTTCTTCAGATGTTCATTCTAAAGAAATAAGATCTCTTATGAACAGAGAGTTATAAAAAGAGAAAAAAAGCAAAAAGATTGTGATATTGATTGCAAGGTAAGGTAAGCAATCAAGGAAGGAAGCTGGTGGGAGCAGACAACAAGCTCTCAATTCTCCTAGTCTAGAAGGACCTCAGGAGATTAGAGCATAAGGCCGCCTTCACAATTCCCTGATCTTGCAGAAACATGATCAGGGATAGTCTTGCTTCCTGAATGGATGATCAGAGATAGTCTTGCTTCTCAGGCATATTAAGTGCTTACTGATAAGAAAAACAAGTAGATATCGCATTTACTAGATATGGAGAAAACTGGATGTCTTCTGCAAAGAAAATTTCGTTAGTAACACATTTATACACAAATAAAAGGAATAGGTAGAACCGGTGAATTTCAAATTAACCATAGTAAAATTGCGAGATTCTCGGGATACTTTTGAAAAAGTAGCTCCGTGAAATCCGTAAAGCAAGATCGGCTTTGAAAATAATACTTTGAAAACGCCGAAAGTGCCGACAGGCATTATTAGAGGCCACGTGAAGTTTTGGACTCTAGGAAAGAAAAAGAGAAATATGGGGATCCGAGAAGATATTGGGATCCTGAAAAACAGTAGTCATATTTCTTCTTATAGATATTCCCTTTGCAAACCTTGATTGGAGCAACTGCGTTTCAACTCAACTTCCTTCAGAGGCTTCCAGAACATGATGTATTTTTATAGATTTTACAGGGCCTGCACCTTCATTGCAGGTGGAAAAATCTATCTGTTGTATGTTCCTGTAATAATAATGGCGCATATTCTTAAACTTGCACCTGTGGTTTTTACGTCTATTCAAAATGACGGTTTGGAACCTTATGCCTTATAGGTTCAAATAACCACATTGTCTCTCCCAAATTTCATATTTTATCGCATGGTAGCCCGGAACTTTTGGCCTGGGCACAAACTCAGAATTTATTTGCCCTTTTCAAATGGACATGAAATGTGAATTGAGTAAAAGCCATGATAATATCGCAATATAGTAGTGAAGAGCATTAACTACTATATACCCACAACTTCAAGTTCAGGATCTCTCATATATTTGGATCCATGGGTTTCCGGCCCAGATATAACAAAATATGTGGGGAGCCTCAATTCATTATTTGAGGTTTATATTGATATTATCCATTTCACGGTGTATTCTTAACAACCGGAATTCACAAAATATATTTCTTCCTTGAGGTGTCGATTATAACAAAATCGAACTTTAAATTCATCATCTTCTTATGCCAAAGAAATATGTGGCATACCACAATTTGCAATAATACCTCAAGGGTTGTCCATTTAATTGTTGGAACTTCAGGTTCTCAACACTGTTAAATTTTGAACTTCAGGCCAAAGCCACATATTCTCATGGTATGGACATGTTTACAATTTTCTGTACATATTTCGGGACTTCAAGCCCTTACATAATTGTCCATATTTTGAGGAACTTCTGGCATCTCATTTAATTGCTCATCCATGAGTTTAAGGAACTGCAGATTCCCTTTTGTATATAGTGACGGTTTACCCAAAATGGTTAATATTTATGCATACGTCACTATTCATGTGAATAGTACTATTCATCAAGTCATGAATACGTATCTATTCATCTGCCAGTACAGTTATCATCAATGTGTACGGCACTATGAAACTGCAGGTTCCCTTTTGTATATAGTGACGGTTTACCCAAAATGGTTCATATTTATGCATACGTCACTATTCATGTATACGGTACTATTCATGTGTACAGTACAATTGCCAGTACAGTTATCATCCATGTGTACGGCATTATGAACCAATACGGTACTGTTACATCATTAAGGAACCCCAGGTCCTTATTTACATGTCAGGGATCAAGGACCCTCAAGTCCGATCACATGTTTACAAATATAGTACCGGTGAGACTGCCAGCTCTCATATTAATATCATCATCAAGGATCTTCAAGTCCTGATGTAATTGTATGATGAGGATCAAGGAACTTCTGGTCCTGATCTGCATACTGTAAAAAACTCATCATACAGCACATATAGCACAATTCATCATACAGCACAATTAAAATAAATTGCTGGTAAATAAATTACTGGTATGGGCGATAAACCCGCACCATACATTTAAATAAAAGTAAAGGCGTGGGCGATAAACCCGCACCACCCTTTTAAATAAATGTGCAGTAATTTAAATTCATAAATTAAACGTGCGTGTATGGGCACTAATTCTGCTCCATACTTTTAAATGAAAGTAAAGGCGTGGACGATAAACCCGCACCACCCTTTTAAATAAATACTGTTGTATGGGTAATAAACCTACACCATACAGTAAATAAAATAAATGTGCGGTAAAGTAAACGTGCTTGTATGAGCACTAATTCTGCTCCATACATTTAAATAGCAGTAAAGGCGTGGGCGATAAACCCGCACCACCCTTTTAAATAAATGTAAATGTGCAGTAAATTAAATTCATAAATTAAATTGTTAGTATTAGTAACGGTCTCCCACTGATAATATGTTTAGTATTACCGAGGGCCCATTTTTGTTAATGGTTAGCAAAAGAAAAGCAGATAAATATAATAGAAAATAATAGAGAAGATAAGGGAGCAGAGATCTTATCGCTTATCCTCTCGGTGGGTCGGTGAGTTTTGCTGTTTTTATTAAAAGATGCTTCAGACCCTTTTTTTTTTTTTTTTTTTTTTTTTTTTTTTATAAATATTTAATTATATTTTTTTTTTCTTTCTTTCGGTGTGGGTCTGATTTTGAAGGAATTGGGTTTTTGGGTTCTGTTTGTATCTGCTGGTTCTGGGTGGAATTCGGTCTAAGGCAGGTGAAATTGACTTGCCCATCTATATCATCCAACTCCACTATCGTAATAGGTTCTCCCAGATAAAGAAAATCCCAGGTTTCAGCCATTGGTATACTAGACCCACCAGGACCAGTCCCTTCTTTTGAGATGTTCTTCCAGACCCCATCAACAGTTTTCTGGCTCAGCGTTCTGGGCAGGGTCAGCGAGCCCTGTCGCTGCAGAGACCCTCCACCGAGGCCAAGCCGAAGGAGCACACAGCCAATACCCAGATCCATGCTCAGATTCGGGAGCCTCTTACTCGGGCTTTCGACCGTACCCAGATCCATACTCGGGTTCATCCTCTCCGCCAGGCTGGAACCCATAAGCCGGTTGGGGCCTCCCTCCGTGCTCTCCCTCGGGATCGCCTCCACCTGGAGTGAACCCAACGGCGGGTCCGGGTCGGTGCGTGGGCCGGGCGTAGCTGCTGTACTCGTTGTCGAGAGCCTCTTCGTCATCGCCGATAGCTGTGTAGTACGGCATCGTTTTGAGGTTTCTGTGGTGTCTTTGGTCTGCTCGACTTGGTGGTAAGACTCAGAGGCCACAGACAAGAGGGAGAAAATGGGGGCAGACAGAGTGGCCATGCAGTTGTAAATTAAATCTGCTTGAAAAGATACGAGCTTTGGGAACCCCTCTGATGTTTTTGGTATCAGATACTCATCACAGTCATATTGGCCGTATTCTGCTTCATCAGTCTCCAATACTGGTGTTTCTGGTGGTGGTGGGTTGCTGAAGGTTGATGTGGGCTGAGCAGGTTCCATGTCTCTTGAGACTCTAACTCACAGAGAGAGAGAGAGAGATGTTTGGCTGCATCAGCTGCCCACGAAACCACTTTCGAAACCAAAACATGGGGGTGCACTCCATGTGTTTGTGAAAATGATAAGGCAACTGAGATGAAGAATCGGGCTCGCTTCTATTTGGCTTGATGGGTCTGAGGTTGTCGGCAAGGTTGCCGTATGGTATGCTTGGGTGTCTTGGTAAGATCCTTGGGTGTCTTGGGTTTCTGAATCGGATGGAGATATCATGGTTGAAATGACGTTTGTTTGCTGAGAAACAGAGTGGGTGTTTTGATCGAATTTCCCAGCTGGTATTTTAGAGATATTCGTGCTGATAACGTGTTATAAATTGATAGGGTTTGGAGAAGGAATTGAGAGAGAATTGAGAGAGAAGAATTTCTCCGTTCTTCCAATTGTATCCCTTTGCAGAAAAATTCCCGTAAGTAGATTTGCTTCTTGATCATTTTGCTGCTGGTTATTGCGTTGATTGTTATTCTGGGCTTGAAGCCCTGGAACTGGTTGGTTTTCTTGAGAAGTTGAACATCGGCGATGTTCAGAGGCTTCAGTGGGAAGACAGAGAGAGCTAAGCTGGTTATTGCGTTATCGTGCTGATAACGTGTTGTAAACTGAAGAAATTGGAGAGGAAAATTGAGAGAGAGAGGAGGGAGAGTTTTCTCCTCCGATCAGTGTCTGTATATTCTCATTCGTTTTTCTGAATGTGTATGTTTACAAGGATGAAGAAGCCTATTTGAAGGCATTTGGTTGGGCTCCATTATACCGCTATGATACAAGAGGAAGCTTCCTAGGGGGGGAAGCTACGTAACTGATTTACAACATTCCCCATTGGAGACCACAAATGATACGAAATATGCCTCGTTAAAAACCTTGCCAGTAAAAACCCAGTGGGACAAAAACTGGTCAAAGGGAAAAAGAGTACATAATGATGTGTAACATAAAATTCTGTGTATATTGATGCGCGTGCGACACTGCCTCATTAAAACCTTGCCAGGAAAAACCCAGTGGGATAAAAACCTGGACGAAGGAAAAAGAGTACAGTGTTTGAAGATCTTGATTGATAGCACGCTCCCCCTGATGAATATCTCCCCCTGAAAAATTTAGGACTAGCTTTTGTCCAGTAAGCGATCATAAAAATTTTCCTAGTATACCATAAACCCTTGAGCGACACTGCCTCGTTAAAACCTTACCAGGAAAAACCCAATGGGATAAAAACCTGGATGAAGGAAAAAGAGTACAGTGTGGAGTTGAGCTCTATCTGGTCTAGTATACTTCCGGAAAAACATTTAAGGACCAACGGGTAATCCTCATAAAAATGCTTCAATACTTTCTTAGTATAAGCAAGAATCTCGTTGGCATAATGCTCGATCGAGACAAATATTTCATGAATTCTGCAGAATCTTTAATGTGTTGCAATCACATTATAATCAATGTACTCACTGAGGTAATTTATGCATATTAATATTGAGTACAAATTGTGTGCTTCAAGCACATGTCCTTTAGGGACTTGCTTTATGCAATGTCAATCCTCTCAACGGATTGTGTTTAAAAGGGATTAAACTTTATGACACATTATATAGCTTTAATCCAGCTATTTATACATCTTTAGGGAATCACTTCAGGTGATATGCTCTGTGCATTTAATAACCCTTAAAGATAACATGTTGGTCTCCGTAATTGTGTAATAAGGGGGGCACAATTGAATCTGTAAATATGGAGAAAACCCAACATTCCTTGTTTCTGCCAGAAACAGTGTGTCATACAAAGTAGGTATATTCCCTTTTATTCCGAACACCCAAGTATAAATTTCAGTATTAACATCTTTTGGGGTTCGTACTGTGGGTTTGTTCTTTCACGTTCATTCTCATCTATAATGGAATTACCTCTTTCCATTTTGGCCAATGATATTGTCGACATTTAATAATTGAACGTGGTTCCAATCAACACAGCCCATTGATGATTTGAGTAGCTACTCTAAAATCAAAATTTGTCATTCATCAATTCATGATCCCACCATTCTCATGTGCATGCGCATGCATCAATTATAAGCATTTCTTTGCTTTTGGGTACCCAAGCCACTTCATGGGGCTTTTATTATGTGAGAATGTGGATTATAACCTCCATTGGAGCGTTATTTAGTAGTAGGGCGTGGATAATCTCCATTTAGGGAGTTGGAACATTTAGAACCCATATATCTGCCATGCTGCAGGCATGCCACAGACTAATACATACATGTCAATTAGTTTATGGGGCTTTAACCCATATGATGGGACTTTAACCCATATGATGGGACTTTAACCCATATAATTTGCTACGCATTCGGCGTGCACAATATCAATATTGACATGTCAAAGGATTGTCCATTCGGGACTTCAATCCACATCATTTGCTACGCAACAGGCGTGCATTATATTGATCACTGCTATACCCATGTTATGTTCTTATGGGACTTTAATCTGTGTAGTGTATTATCAATGTATCCAATTTGCAATCTGTAAAATTTGCATTAATAATTCATGGATACATACAAGCCATTCTTTTGGAACGGACTTATCTTCCCATTTGGTTACCTTTGAAGATAAAATATCAAATATGTATATAAGCATGAAATAACACAAGTATTGCTTACATCCTTAGGTGGGGGAAACTTTTCTCAAGTATCATTCAAGCTCGTATCGGCCCAGTAACTATAAAGTATCGCTTGATGATCTTGTTATATCATAGTAAAATTGCGAGATTCTCGGGATGCTTTTGAAAAAGTAGATCCGTGAAATCCGCAAAGCAAGATCGGCTTTTGAAAATAATGCTTGAAAACGCCGAAAGTGCCGACAGGCATTGTTGGAATAAAAAAATCACAAAAATCACAAAATATTGGAACGTGGGGGGAAGTTTGGAAAAAGAACGTGGGGGGAAGTTTGAAAAAAGGTGGGGGGAAGTTTGGAAAAAGGTGGGGGTCTAAAGAGTTTAGTGGCTCCTATTTTTGGGGGAGCTGGTTATCCAGTTTTTAGTATAAATATTTTGCATTAAAGGAGAAGAGAGAGAGGAAAAAAAAAGGAGAAGACGACAGAAGATGAAAACGGTTGCAGGAGGAAAATTGCAGGAGCACAAATACAAGAGGAGACATTTTCACAGGTATTTTGGATCCTGTCAATTAATTCTTGTTGGGTGGCAACCCTCAAATCATTTTTCTTGGATGATGAATCCATATTGGGTGGCAACCCTCAAATAAAACTCCTGGATGATAAATCCATAATGGGTGGCAACCCTTAAATCATGAACAACAAATCCATGAGAGGATTCCTGTTTAACAAAGCTCTGCCGAGCAAAAGGAAATCCTTTGAAATGGAAATGGTGTTTGAAGGGTTAATTCCAAAAATGCACAGAAAAAGGAGAGCGTGAATTACCTCTTGGGCTCTCTCACCACTCCTCTCCATCTCTGCTTAAGAAGGCCTTTTTTTTTTCTCTCTGAGCAAACTACATCAAAAAAAAATGTAAGGGATGTTAGTCATGAAGAAAAGAATAGGCAGAGGGAAAAAAATGGAGATCTGTAAAAAAAAAGGGGAAAGAAAATAGAGGCCATGTTTTTCTATCACAGCCTCTCTCAAGAGCACAAATCCAATTTGGGTACAAAACCCACAAACAAAATCACTGAGGGTTTAATCTCACAGCAAATAAAAATCAGCTGTGTGCACAAAAAAGAGAGGAACAAAGCTTGAAAAGAGAGGCCACGTTTGTGCAGCCTATCCTTTGAATTCTTCATCTGGGGATTGTATGTGAACAATCAAAACCAAGGGAGGAAGAAGGAAGGATGGAGGTCTTTAAAAGAAAAAGATAAAAAAGGATAGCCACGTTCCTGTTGGCAACTTCTGGAGGCGCAGCAAACCAAAAGCAAAAGAAAAAAAAAAAACAAGAACAGAAGCAGCAGCCAAGAAGAAACAGAAGAAGAAAAGTCAACAAAAAAAAAATAGAAGGAAAGGGAAGTGGCTGACGCCACTTTGCTGGAATGGGAAGAAAAGAAAAAAAACAAGGACAAGGACCATGCTGTTGCAGAGAAGAAAAATAAGGAAAAAGACAAAAAAGTCTGAAACCTTTTTTGATGTTGCGGCAGTTTCTTTTTTTTCTTTCTTCTGGCTTTCTCTTTTTTTTGTATGCAAAGGCTGTATATTATTTTCTTTAAAGACTGAACAGTAACAGTGTTTGTTTTTAATTCGGACTGATCACAAGTATTCCAGATAAAGATAGGATTGTAAGGTCTAATTTTACATGGAAACAAACTCTGCAAAGAGTTGGATAGCTAATCGCCTGCTGGATCAAAGTTTTCTGGGCTCTTTGCTCATGGGCTAACTATCTACAAACATCAAAAGCCCAAAATAGGATCATGGGCTGTCAGGGAATATTTATCCATTGACTCTCAGAAGCCCATACAATTAATGGGTAACCCAAATAATTACCCATTAAATTTCCTAAAGCCCAAATTTCCTATCATATGGTTAATGGATTAGGTATAAAAAATATCCTTGTAGCCATATTTGGGTCCAAGTTCAAATGTCAACTTTAGAAAATTAGTGGGTTAATCAAAATTGCTCATTAATTTTCTGGGACATTGACAAAAAGAAAAAGCGGTACAAAACCATCCAAATTTTTCCCATGGGTCATCTACCCATGAAAATTCCAATGAGATTAAATTCAAATATCTCAAACAACAAATTCTCAATTAATGGGCCACACTTACCCATTAATTTCAAAATTTTCCCATAGGTCACCTACCTATGAAAATCCCCAAATTATCTCAAAGATACAAATTCTAAATTATTGGGTCATACATTCCCATTAATTTCCAATTTTTCCCATGGGTCATCTACCCATGAAAATTCCAATGAGATTAAATTCAAATATCTCAAACACAAATTCTCAATTAATGGGCCACACTTACCCATTAATTTCAAAATTTCCCCATAGGTCATCTACCTATGAAAATTCTCAAAGATACAAATTCTAAATTATTGGGCCACACTTACCCATTAATTTCTAAATTCTTGGAACTACGTCGGTTTGATCCCCGTTAAGGGTACGTAGGCAGTCTAACATCTCAATAGGCGCAACCGCAACCAATTTGAATCACTGGTTACATCAACCAAATTCCCCCAAAATCAAATATCTACCTTTACACAAATCAACTTCGAACTACGTTGGTTTGATCCCTTTAAAAGGGTACGTAGGCAATCTAGAGATTCAATCTAGATGCAACCATCCCAAACATATTTTCATATCGAATCCCTGGTTTATTCAGCTAAATTCACTCAAACTCCTCAATCAAACCCATTCAAATTCTACGTTTTGTGATGAGTCATTTATTCATCATGAATCTTTGAACTACGAGTGGCTTGATTTCCGCAAAGGATACGTAGGCATCCTGAGGTTGGACTTGGGAGCAGCTGCAAAATCAAACACACACGTTCTGTTTCTTTATGATGGAATCAAAGGGTTTTCCCTTGAAGCAAGGGATTGTAATTAAGAGACTTGCGTCTCGAATGGGTCGAACCTAAAATAATAAAATCCCATTATTTAATTAGTGGTGGTGAAATTATATTAGGAAGATCACTATTTTCCTTCAACATAATTTTTGGCACGCCCGGTGGGATCCATTTACCTTTTCATCTCCAATCATAAAGTGACTGTTGAAACATGAAAGGCAAAAAAGGTAGAAGTACCCAAACCTTCAAACGTAATTCGAGTGAAGCTAAAACCTCGTGGTACGTCATTCTCAAAAGTGGAAGAAATCCCGACTGCAAAGGCTCCCAAGCCAAAAATAATTGTCAAGACTTCAAAAAAGGAGCCTAGTGAAAAGGAAACAAGCTCCTCGAAACAAACAATGGAGTCACTGATGACGGCAAGCTACATTCGTCCTCTTCGTAAGATCAATCAGTCTATCCCAGGGGACGATTTGGTCATTTCGACTACTTTTGGCAAAAACAAGGGCCTGAGTAAACGTATAGTTCTTCACAAAAAAGAATCATTGCCAGAAACAACATTTACTCCATTAAAGATAAAACTTAGAGGCCGTAAAACAAAGAAAAGCAATGCTGGCCTCACAGTTCAAAATGAGAGTGGTGTGCTCAAAGTGTTTCTTCGAAGGCCACAGCTGGAAGTTTCCGAGTCCGAGATACTCACTAATATGGAACAAGCTATGTTTAGAGAAGATGAGGTGAATATAAGGCCGCTCCGCGTCTCTGTGTTCAAACGCTTAAGGAGCAGACAGCCATCCCGCATCTCAGTCTTTCACCGCTTGGAAAACCCTTCCAATTCTCAACAAGGGAAAGTCCATAATAAAAGGAAATGGAAGGTTAGGAGTCAAGAGAAAGCCGTGATCGAGAAGGTTAAAAGGGTGAAAATAAAGGATGACCTTGTCCAAGTCAATTGCACCTCTTTCAAAGAAGCGGTGGGCCAAGATGATGATCCTCAAGATATCGAGGGATTCATTGACATAGTCCAACCAGCTCCACCCCAAATGGAGGAGGGTGGTCAAGCCACAATTGATGATCTGCAAGAAATTAATCTTGGTACAGTTGATGACCCAAAACCTATCTTTGTCAGTGCTTCGTTAACGCCGCAAGAGTTAGAAGAATACACACAACTGTTGCAAGAGTACCGAGACGTATTTGCATGGAGTTATCTAGACATGCCAGGGTTAGACCCAAGCGTTGCAGTTCACAAACTTGGGATACCTAACGAGGTTCGATGGGTGAAGCAAGCGCCACGCCGTTTTCGGCCAGAGCTAACAATCCAAATAGAAATTGAGATTGACAAGCTTATTGCTGCCGGTTTTATTCGAGAAGTCCACTATCCAACTTGGTTGTCCAATATTGTTCCAGTCCTTAAAAAAAAAAAACTGGGGCACTGCGTATATGCGTGGACTATAGAGATGTCGATGACGCATGCCCAAAAGATGAGTTTCCGCTCCCAATCACAGAATTATTGGTCGATGCAACAACCGGTTTTGGTGCTCTATCGTTCATGGATGGATTCTCAGGTTACAACCAAATAAAAATGGCTCCAGAGGATCAAGAAAAAACTGCCTTCCGCACTCCAAAAGGAATATATTGCTACACTGTGATGCCTTTTGGGTTGAAAAATGCTGGGGCAACTTACCAAAGAGCTATGACAACAATTTTCAATGACATGCTTCACAATACTATTGAGTGTTACGTTGATGATTTGGTGGTTAAAACCAGGAAAAGGGAACATCATTTGAGTGACTTAAAACGAGTTTTTGATAGACTCCGAAAGCACCAGTTGAAAATGAACCCCTTGAAGTGTGCATTTGGGGTAACTTCAGGCAAATTCCTTGGCTTCGTTGTCCGACATCGAGGAATTGAAATTGATCCCTCAAAAATCAAGGCAATCCGTGAAATGCCTCCCCCTCAAAATTTAAGGGAGTTGCGAGGGTTGCAAGGGAGACTAGCCTATATACGACGGTTCATCTCAAATCTTTCTGGAAGGTGCCAACCATTCTCGAGGCTCATGAAGAAGGATGTTCCATTTGTATGGGATCAAGCATGTCAAAATGCCTTAGAAAGCATTAAACAATACCTATTAAATCCGCCAGTTCTTATGGCGCCAATTAAAGGGAAGCCTTTAATCTTGTATATTGCAGCGTTAGAACGCTCGTTGGGGGCATTGCTCGCTCAACACAATGATGATGGAAAGGAAAATGCACTCTACTACTTGAGTAGAACACTCGTAGGGGCAGAACAAAATTACACCCCTATCGAAAAGGTCTGCCTTGCATTAGTGTTTGCTGTCCAGAAGCTACGACACTACATCCTCTCTCATAGAGTCATCTTGATTTCCAAGGCAGATCCGCTCCGATATTTAATGTCCAAGCCTGTGCTCTCTGGGCGAATAGCCAAGTGGTCACTCCTCCTCTCCGAGTTTGAGATAAAATTTGTGCCACAAAAGGCGATCAAAGGGCAAGCTCTTGCCGATTTCTTGGCTGCTCATCCTACTCCCGACAACATGGAGTTACCTGCAGATTTCCTGATGAGGAGGTGTTCACAATAGAAGCACTTACATGGCAACTATATTTTGATGGGGCAGCAAGAAGAAACGGAGCTGGGGCAGGATTAGTATTCATCACGCCGTCTGGGGGCTTAATCCCATACTCATTCTCCTTACTAACTTTATGTTCGAATAATGTGGCAGAATACGAGGCACTCATCATTGGCCTTGAAATTGCCCTCGAGATGCATATTGATTGTTTGCAAGCATATGGTGATTCACAGTTGGCCGTCAGACAGTTGAATGGTCAATATGCAGTCAGAAATGCTACTCTCGTCCCATACCATGAAAGGGCGAAGTATCTCATGTCACAGTTTCAAGACATTCATGTTAGTCACATCCCGAGGTCGGAAAATGATAAAGCTGATGCACTAGCTAATTTGGCTGCATCGTTAACACTACCTAGCGAAAGGGATATCCAAGTCACCGTTGGGGAACGTTATTTGCTACCCCCAGCTATAGAGAGAATTGAAGAAGTTGTGGATTCAAACGTTATTACGTCCTCTGAATGTGAGGAGGAACCGGATGATCTTGATTGGCGCCATCCCATAATCGAGTATCTACTACTTGGCAAGTTGCCAAATGACTCAAGGAAAAAGGCTGAAGTCCGACGTAGAGCCACTCGATTTCTGTACTTAAATGATACCTTGTACAAAAGATCATTTGATGGTATGTTGTTAAGGTGTCTGTCAAAACAAGATGCAACTAAGGCCCTTCGTGATACTCATGCTGGCACTTGTGGTGCCCATCAAGCTGGGCCAAAACTTTCGAACCAACTGAAGAGATTGGGTTATTACTGGCCAACAATGGTCCGAGACTCAATAAAGTTTGCAACCACATGTAAAGATTGCCAATTACACGGAGACTTTATTCACCAACCTCCCCAACAATTGCATCCGACAACTTTGTCTTGGCCATTTGAAGCTTGGGGATTAGATGTTATTGGCATGATAAAGCCTAAGTCATCACGTCAACATCAATACATCTTGGCCGCGACTGATTACTTCTCTAAATGGGCTGAAGCAATTCCTTTAAAGGAGGTACGAGCAGACGATGTTACAAACTTCATAAGGAACCACATCATCTACCGTTATGGGGTTCCATCGAAGATTATATCTGACAATGCATTGTATTTCAAATGCAAGTCCATGACCAAGTTGTGCGAGAAGTATAAGTTTCAACACTCGTTCTCCGCGAGTTACAATCCGTCGTCAAATGGTCAAGCTGAAGCTTTCAATAAAGTATTGTGCAATATCCTAAAGAAGATGGTCTCAGGAAACAAAAGAGATTGGCATGAACGCCTCCCTGAAGCATTATGGGCTTACAGGACGACCATACGCAACTCAACAGGATGTACACCGTACAATTTGGTGTTTGGTTCTGAGGCGGTTCTACCGTTAGAACTCCAATTGCCATCGTTAAGGGTAGCATTACAGCTAACAAACCCCGACGAGAACGCAAATGTGAGACTGGCAGAACTGGAAGCTCTCGATGAGAAAAGATTGGCGGCTCAACAAAGGCTCGAAATATATCAGGCTCAGGTGGCAGGGGCATTCAATAGAAAAGTTAAGTTCAAATCTTTCTCAATTGGAGATTTGGTTTTAACTGTCCGAAGACCCTTCGTCATTACTAGGAAAATGCATGGTAAATTTGAACCCAAGTGGGAGGGGCCCTACGTCATTACTAAGGTTTTCTCCAAGGGTGCCTACGAGTTGTCAAACTCCGAAGGCAAGTGCATATATCCTTGTGTGAACGGGAAATTCGTCAAGAAATTTTACGCCTGATGTTTAAAAAAAAAAAAAAAAAAAAAAAAAAAGGACCCGTTGGACTGAAAACCCGAAAGGGCGGCCCAAGCAAAGAACTACGGTTGACTTGATCCCTAAAAAAGGGGTACGTAGGCAGTCTAGTCTCTAAAAAAGCTAGATTCAGTCACAAGACCCAAAATCCCCCTTCATTACCTCAATTCAAGGAGGGTGAACTACGTTCGGCTTGATCCCTTCACAGGGTACGTAGGCAAGCTAGCCCAAAAGCTAGACGCAGCCGTAAACTATCATGAATTCATTCTTGTCCACCGATGGTGTTAGCACGTGGTTAAACTGTTGTATACTACGCAAAAACTCCAACTTCGCACGAGTATAAACTGTGAAATAGAAAAGCAAATCCGACAAAATCTTTATTCTGAAAATTGTTCTTGGTGGAAAAACTACATTACAAGAGCAAAAGAATACTGAAGCAAAGGCCTACCTACAAATTCTTGGTGGAAACCATACCACAAGAACATTTATTGAAGGGAAAAATCATGCTAAACAAAAAAATAATAATGATAGTAGGCTCATCACTTAGAGCTCGCTACAAGAAGAAAACAGGGCATTGATTAGGCGGTGAATCTCTCGCTCTTGAGCCTTCATTGACAGTCGAGTGCTCCTGATCTGGGGAAGTAGATCTTCTTTAGCATCAATTCTGGATTGTTGAAGCTGTATTGCTTGTTCATTCTGATGCTCCAAAGAAATCTCCAAGTTCACCTTTTGCATATTAAGGGAAGTTTTCTTAGCTTCATGCTCTTCCCGCATCTGGCGAACTCTCTCTTCTGCTTCCCTGATGGTAACTTCCTTGACATCCAAGTCTTCAATCTCTTTAGCAACCTCTGTAAGTTCTGCCTCAAGAGCCAGCTTGGTGTTTAAACATTCCTCGTGTTGGCGGATCAAATCATGAATCACATCAATATTCACATCTCCTAAGGCTTCAATATAGGCACTGCTCTTGGAATGTCGCCTGGCAAGCTCAAAAATCCAATCCACAAGCTGGGCAAACTGCTTAAATGCAGTTTCACCACACCCAAGAATGTCAACGGTTGACCCCAAAAGTCGAAGGGCCTTGATGATCTCAGAATGGTGCATATGAAGTTGAGCAGGCGTCTCTGAGAAGTAAAGTCTGCTAAAGATGCCTTCAATTTCTCTAATGATAAACTCCCGCCTACTCTGGTTTACCCCATTCCCAAAAATCTGATGAACAAAGTTCTCAACTGATACCAAATTTTGGAGGGGTCGCACAACTGCTATAGGCCCAACACTTTCAGGAAACTGATCATCAGCCGGGCTATTCTGAACTTGCTGAAATTCAGACACTTCAGCCAGGAAGTCTGACCCACTACCACCCATGCTGGAGTTAGCACTCTCATGATGAATATTTTCCTCTTCACCTGAAATCAAAGGTGAAAAAAAAAAAAAAAATATATATATATATACATATGTTAGCTTATAATGCTAGTTAAAAGCATCTCAAGCTTTGCACGCGTAAAAATGCCACACGCACAAAGCTTGAGGGGGCATCTGTTGGAATAAAAAAATCACAAAAATCACAAAATATTGGAACGTGGGGGGAAGTTTGGAAAAAGAACGTGGGGGGAAGTTTGAAAAAAGGTGGGGGGAAGTTTGGAAAAAGGTGGGGGTCTAAAGAGTTTAGTGGCTCCTATTTTTGGGGGAGCTGGTTATCCAGTTTTTAGTATAAATATTTTGCATTAAAGGAGAAGAGAGAGAGGAAAAAAAAAGGAGAAGACGACAGAAGATGAAAACGGTTGCAGGAGGAAAATTGCAGGAGCACAAATACAAGAGGAGACATTTTCACAGGTATTTTGGATCCTGTCAATTAATTCTTGTTGGGTGGCAACCCTCAAATCATTTTTCTTGGATGATGAATCCATATTGGGTGGCAACCCTCAAATAAAACTCCTGGATGATAAATCCATAATGGGTGGCAACCCTTAAATCATGAACAACAAATCCATGAGAGGATTCCTGTTTAACAAAGCTCTGCCGAGCAAAAGGAAATCCTTTGAAATGGAAATGGTGTTTGAAGGGTTAATTCCAAAAATGCACAGAAAAAGGAGAGCGTGAATTACCTCTTGGGCTCTCTCACCACTCCTCTCCATCTCTGCTTAAGAAGGCCTTTTTTTTTTCTCTCTGAGCAAACTACATCAAAAAAAAATGTAAGGGATGTTAGTCATGAAGAAAAGAATAGGCAGAGGGAAAAAAATGGAGATCTGTAAAAAAAAAAGGGGAAAGAAAATAGAGGCCATGTTTTTCTATCACAGCCTCTCTCAAGAGCACAAATCCAATTTGGGTACAAAACCGACAAACAAAATCACTGAGGGTTTAATCTCACAGCAAATAAAAATCAGCTGTGTGCACAAAAAAGAGAGGAACAAAGCTTGAAAAGAGAGGCCACGTTTGTGCAGCCTATCCTTTGAATTCTTCATCTGGGGATTGTATGTGAACAATCAAAACCAAGGGAGGAAGAAGGAAGGATGGAGGTCTTTAAAAGAAAAAGATAAAAAAGGATAGCCACGTTCCTGTTGGCAACTTCTGGAGGCGCAGCAAACCAAAAGCAAAAGAAAAAAAAAAACAAGAACAGAAGCAGCAGCCAAGAAGAAACAGAAGAAGAAAAGTCAACAAAAAAAAAATAGAAGGAAAGGGAAGTGGCTGACGCCACTTTGCTGGAATGGGAAGAAAAGAAAAAAAACAAGGACAAGGACCATGCTGTTGCAGAGAAGAAAAATAAGGAAAAAGACAAAAAAGTCTGAAACCTTTTTTGATGTTGCGGCAGTTTCTTTTTTTTCTTTCTTCTGGCTTTCTCTTTTTTTTGTATGCAAAGGCTGTATATTATTTTCTTTAAAGACTGAACAGTAACAGTGTTTGTTTTTAATTCGGACTGATCACAAGTATTCCAGATAAAGATAGGATTGTAAGGTCTAATTTTACATGGAAACAAACTCTGCAAAGAGTTGGATAGCTAATCGCCTGCTGGATCAAAGTTTTCTGGGCTCTTTGCTCATGGGCTAACTATCTACAAACATCAAAAGCCCAAAATAGGATCATGGGCTGTCAGGGAATATTTATCCATTGACTCTCAGAAGCCCATACAATTAATGGGTAACCCAAATAATTACCCATTAAATTTCCTAAAGCCCAAATTTCCTATCATATGGTTAATGGATTAGGTATAAAAAATATCCTTGTAGCCATATTTGGGTCCAAGTTCAAATGTCAACTTTAGAAAATTAGTGGGTTAATCAAAATTGCTCATTAATTTTCTGGGACATTGACAAAAAGAAAAAGCGGTACAAAACCATCCAAATTTTTCCCATGGGTCATCTACCCATGAAAATTCCAATGAGATTAAATTCAAATATCTCAAACAACAAATTCTCAATTAATGGGCCACACTTACCCATTAATTTCAAAATTTTCCCATAGGTCACCTACCTATGAAAATCCCCAAATTATCTCAAAGATACAAATTCTAAATTATTGGGTCATACATTCCCATTAATTTCCAATTTTTCCCATGGGTCATCTACCCATGAAAATTCCAATGAGATTAAATTCAAATATCTCAAACACAAATTCTCAATTAATGGGCCACACTTACCCATTAATTTCAAAATTTCCCCATAGGTCATCTACCTATGAAAATTCTCAAAGATACAAATTCTAAATTATTGGGCCACACTTACCCATTAATTTCTAAATTCTTGGAACTACGTCGGTTTGATCCCCGTTAAGGGTACGTAGGCAGTCTAACATCTCAATAGGCGCAACCGCAACCAATTTGAATCACTGGTTACATCAACCAAATTCCCCCAAAATCAAATATCTACCTTTACACAAATCAACTTCGAACTACGTTGGTTTGATCCCTTTAAAAGGGTACGTAGGCAATCTAGAGATTCAATCTAGATGCAACCATCCCAAACATATTTTCATATCGAATCCCTGGTTTATTCAGCTAAATTCACTCAAACTCCTCAATCAAACCCATTCAAATTCTACGTTTTGTGATGAGTCATTTATTCATCATGAATCTTTGAACTACGAGTGGCTTGATTTCCGCAAAGGATACGTAGGCATCCTGAGGTTGGACTTGGGAGCAGCTGCAAAATCAAACACACACGTTCTGTTTCTTTATGATGGAATCAAAGGGTTTTCCCTTGAAGCAAGGGATTGTAATTAAGAGACTTGCGTCTCGAATGGGTCGAACCTAAAATAATAAAACCCCATTATTTAATTAGTGGTGGTGAAATTATATTAGGAAGATCACCATTTTCCTTCAACAGGCATTATTAGAGGCCACGTGAAGTTTTGGACTCTAGGAAAGGAAAAGGTAATATGGGGATTCGAGAAGATATTAGGGTCCTGAAAAAACAGTAGCCATATTTCCTCATATATATATGGCCTTTGCAAAACTGCGTTTCAACCCAACTTCCTTCATTTTCCGAACCTTTGGTTTTCTAAGACTTTCTTCGAAACCTTTCTTAAAAATGGCTTCCTCTTCTTCCTGCCCAAATTATCTCAATTTAAATGATGCTCCCACAACAACTAGTGATGCCAAAGTTTGGCGTCCATCCTTTGTATCCCAAAATCGTCATCTCACAGTTAATGATTCTGTGATGATGAATGATGCTACTGCTGTCATAGTAGCTAGGAATTTCATTACTCCAATGGATGAAATGCTGTTAACAGGGAGATCTGAGGAAGAGGCTATTGATGACTCAATGGCTTTTAGCATTCAGAGTGCTGCTTCTGTTTCTAACATGGCTGATCGTTTGCGTGCCAGAGCAAACGAGGTTGAGAGGTTAACCACTGAAAATTCGTCTCTCCAAAGAATGCTTCATGAGTCTCAACAGGAGGTTGAGAAACTTAAAGGAGAGAATAATGCCTTGTTGAAACTGGTGAGTTCGTACTCTGTTGATACACTGAGAAGGCTAGACATGCTGCAGGTCTCCAATGAAAGGATTTTGGGAGACCATGAGAAGCTCATGGCTAAGCTTAAGAGGCGCCGTCCTCTTCCTTCAGAGGCTTCTAGAACATAATGTATTTTTATAGATTTTACAGGGCCTGCACCTTCATTGCAGGAAAAAAAAATCTATCTGTTGTATGTTCCTGTAATAATAATTGCGCACTTTCTTAAACTTGCACCTGTGGTTTTTACGTCTTTTCAAAATGACGGTTTGGAACCTTATTCCTTATAGGTTCAAATAACCACATTGTCTCTCCCAAATTGCATGGTAGCCCGGAACTTTTGGCCTGGGCACAAAATCAGAATTTATTTGCCCTTTTCAAATGGACATGAAATATGAATTGAGTAAAAGCCATGATAATATCGCAATATAGTAGTGAAGAGCATTAACTACTATATACCCACAACTTCAAGTTCAGGATCTCTCATATATTTGGATCCATGGGTTTCCGGCCCAGATATAACAAAATATGTGGGGAGCCTCAATTCATCATTTGAGGTTTATACTGATATTATCCATTTCACGGTGTATTCTTAACAACCGGAATTCACAAAATATATTTCTTCCTTGAGGTGTCGATTATAACAAAATCGAACTTTAAATTCATCATCTTCTTATACCAAAGAAATATGTGGCATACCACAATTTGCAATAATACCTCAAGGGTTGTCCATTTAATTGTTGGAACTTCAGGTTCTCAACACTGTTAAATTTGGAACTTCAGGCCAAAGCCACATATTCTCATGGTATGGACATTTTTACAATTTTCTGTACATATTTCGGGACTTCAAGCCCTTACATAATTGTCCATATTTTGATGAACTTCTGGCATCTCATTGCTCATCCATGAGTTTAAGGAACTGCAGGTTCCCTTTTGTATATAGTAACGGTTTACCCAAAATGGTTCATATTTATGCATACGTCACTATTCATGTGAATAGTACTATTCATCAAGCCATGAATACGTATCTATTCATCTGCCAGTACAGTTATCATCAATGTGTACGGCACCATGGAACTGCAGGTTCCCTTTTGTATATAGTGACGGTTTACCCAAAATGGTTCATATTTATGCATACGTCACTATTCATATATATGGTACTATTCATGTGTACAGTACATTTGCCAGTACAGTTATCATCCATGTGTACGGCATTATGAACCAATACGGTACTGTTACATCATTAAGGAACCCCAGGTCCTTATTTACATGTCAGGGATCAAGGACCCTCAAGTCCAATCACATGTTTACAAATATAGTACCGGAGAGATTACCAGCTCTCATATTAACATCATCATCAAGGATCTTCAAGTCCTGATGTATTTGTATGATGAGGATCAAGGAACTTCTGGTCCTGATCTGCATACTGTAAAAACTCATCATACAGCACATTTAATCCATATAATAAATTGCTGGTAAATAAATTACTGGTATGGACGATAAACCCGCACCACACTTTAAATAAATGTAAATGTGCGGTAAAATAAATTCATAAATTAAATTGCTTGCTGTATGGACGTTAATCCCGCACCATACTTTAAATAAAATTAAATGTGTGGTAAAATAAACGTACTTGTATGGGCACTAATCCTGCTCCATACATTTAAATAAAAGCAAAGGCGTGGGCGATAAACCCGCACCACCCTTTTAAATAAATACTGTTGTATGGGTAATAAACCTACACCATACAGTAAATAAAATAAATGTGCGGTAAAGTAAATTTGCAGTAAATTAAACGTGCTTGTATAGGCACTAATTCTGCACCATACATTTAAATAAAATTAAAGGCGTGGGCGATAAAACCGCACCACCCTTTTAAATAAATGTAAATGTGCAGTAAATTAAATTCATAAATTAAACGTTAGTATTAGTAACGGTCTCCCACTGATAATATGTTTAGTATTACCGAGGGTCCATTTTTGTTAATGGTTAGTAAAAGAAAAGCAGATAAATATAATAGGAAATAATAGAAAAGATCAGGGAGCAGAGACCTTATCGCTTATGCCCTTGCTGAGTGATCCCTTTTTTTTTTATTTTTTTTATTTATTTTTTATTTAAATTATTATTATCATTTTAATTTTTCTTTCTGTCGGTGGGTTTGCTTTCATCATTGCTGTCTACCACTAGCGCCAATCCGCATGGGCCAAATCAGAGAGAGTAGAGGCTGAGGGCGTCCCCAACTTAAACACAGTTGTGCTGAAGTCCAAGCACACATAACAAGACTTAATGCCAGTACATCCTCTAAACAAAGGCAGACAGCCATTTATGCACTCCTCAACTCCTGCTTCGGCGACGATCCTTCAGACCATTACCATTGGCATACGGCAACTCCTCCCGTCCACGGTATGGTGGGGACCTGCTACAGCTGTTCCCACGTGGTGTCAAACTGCGACGTCTAGGGGACCGCCCACGAGGACTGTAGCTCCTGCACTTGTCGAGTGAGGTCTCTGAGGCCGCTTGGCCGACGCGGAAGAGCTGGAGGCACCTCACCAAGGAGATCATCCCTTGGACCAGGCTGCTTGACGGAGAGGGGGGGAATAACAATGGGTGTGTTAAGTAGTTTCCGGCAGCATGACGAAAGCTCTGTCAAGCTCTAGAACAATTTACCAAAGGAGAAAATGGGAGAAGATAGAAGAATGAGGCTCAAAATTGCAGAGGTTTAAGGGATGAGAGATGAAGCTTGCTATCTGGATATGTTGTAGCTAGTGGTGAAGTAGTAGGTGTGGCTGTGTAGTTTCCGGCAGCTTGATGAAAGCTCTATCAAGCTCTGGAATGGCTTGCCAGAAGAAAAGATGGGAAAAGATGGAGTAAAAGGGCTCAAAATTGAAGGGTTCCAGGGATCATAGGTGATGCTTGCCCTCTCTGGATGGGGGTGCTTGCCTTCAATTGAGTTGTTTTGTTGGGTAGAAGGTGTCTCCCTTTTATAGGCGCTGGAAGCTCTTTTTTCCAAAGAAAACCCTAATTGGTTTTCTCCAATTTTGCTAAGTCTTCTCCTCCATTTCTCTTCTCTACCTTCGATTCAACCTATTTTGTGAAACCTTCCTCTGTCCAAACATACAAAGACAATATTTTTGGGAGCTCTAAGACCTTCCCGCAGCTGCTTCAGTGTTAAACTCCTATTTTTGGCTACTACCTCACCTTCTTTCCTTCCTTATTTCAAGGCAAGAGCTGGTAGGAGAAATGAGTGGGTAATGGCGTTGGTCTAAAGGGTGTTTTGCTCAAGTATCCTTTGGTTTTTGGATGACTTGTGTTGGGATTTGTCTTTGGCCATGTGCTGGAGATTCCCAGCAGCCTGCAGACGTGAGTGGCCCTTGGATTTTGTCATGGTTTTGTCTCCAGCCATATGTTGGAGACTTTCAGATATTTTATAAGTCACTTGGGCATTTCTTTAAGGTAATGGGCTAGTTCACTAAGAGGATGGGCCAATGGACTATTTTTACTAAGGTAATGGGCCAATTTTCTCTCTTTTATGCTTACCCATATATTTGAGCTCAAGACATGGGCTCGAGTTTTGGGGCTTCCAAGCAGCCCAAAACTTCCACATCCTGACCCATTAATGAGCCTCGTCAATGCACGTAACCATCCATACCACAACCCGCTCAGCAAGCCCCAGGCATTCGCGTGGCTCGAGCCCACTTAAGCTTATAGCGTGGCGTGTTACTTATTTGCTTGGCGTGGCACGTGTGCAAACGTATATGATGAACTCTTGCATACCCAAGTTGGGTTTCTTCCCAAGTTAGGTGTCGTACTGGGATAGAAATATATGTAGGCCCACCCTTGGTTTTTTTGGGCCTCAACAGATCCTTTTCAAGTCTCTACCAATCAACCATTCGTCACAAAAAAATCCTCTCCTTATCACCCCAAAAGTAACTCCAATCTCTTCATTATAGAACCATGCTACAATAATCTTTCTAATCCTGCCAAACTCGCCAAAGCCTATTTTCCCCAAATTTCCACTACACCCCTCAACACCCATCAAAGTCACTAAAATTCTACACAGTATTCTACTTGAAACCCAAACCCTAGAATTTCGTCCAAACAAATACAAATAATCCAGACATAATTCTTTACAACTCCATGTACATCCACAAAATTATGAGCCAGCCCGAATGGGGAGATTGCCCCTACACACTCAAAACCCTTCAGTCAAAAATTTAGTATAGTTAATAGATAAGATAGAGACAAAAATTGACAAAATAATCCCTCAACAAATATCCCTTAAGTCTCAGAAAGAGAAACCTCTAGTAAGATTCCAAGATTTAAAGTCAAGCACCACTCTCAAGACAAGTCCCACAATGGAAAAGATTGAAGAAATGCTTAAACAATTCACTCCAGTTAAAGAAAAACTTGAACCTTCTGGTCTCAAAGTCCTAGAATCCTCTATTTTAGTCAATTTCTCTGAAACCGAGTCTATAACCAGTAATGAAACAAATTCCAGTAATATATCAAAAATTGAAAACGCCTTTAATAACCTAGAAATAAACAATGCTAAGAAACAAAGTCAATCCTACTAGTCTAACAAAAAATTAGTACCCCAAACCAACTCCTTCTAACATCCAGTTTGAAGAAAGAAATTCTCAAAGTCAATTCTCAGTCTTATCTGATAAACTATACGAATGGAATATCGATGGTCAATCAAAACAAGAGATTCTGAATAAACTTCAACACATGTGTATGGTAGCCAACAGTTATATAACCACTCACAATTTAAGACAGTCAGAAATTGTTCCCCTTTTAGAAACTGGATTTACCGGAACCTTACGTTCTTGGTGGGATAAACACTTAACCGAAGAGTCAACACGACAAATCACACATGTAGTAAAAATAAATGAAGGTCTCCCTATTTTTGATGAGCGATTAGGAACGAGAATAAAAGATGGAGTCAATACTTAATTATATACCATAGTTGAACACTTTATAGGAACACCTAGTAATACTACTGCCAAAATCCATTACCAGCTCAGTAATCTCAGATGCCCCAAATTAAGTAATTTTAGATGGTATAAAGATGTCTTTATTTCTAGAGTTATGTTAAGAGATGATAGTAATCAACCATTCTGGAAAGAAAAATTCATTAATGGTCTTCCCAATTTGTTTGATCATACGATTCGAACAGTTTTAAGCAACGACCAAGGCCATATAGATTTCGTAAATCTAACTTATGATAATATAATTAGCACGATTAACCAAGTAGGTATGAAAACGTGCGTAGATTTAAAAATAGGAAAACAAATACAGCCAAATAGGAAGTCAGCCAAATATGAATTAGGAGATTTTTCTGAACAATACGATTTAGTACATATTCCTCCCTCTAGAAAGGTCAAGACCAGGAATAATGACCGACAAACTAGTAAAAATAGACATTATTCACATAGGAAACAATATTTTAGACATAATGATGAATTTTATAGTAAGAGAAATTTGACCCTCAAAAATTTTGGTCAAAAACACCCAAAAAAGACAAGAAAAGTAACTTTAAAAAAACTACAGACAAAAGAAAAGTTGAGTGCTGGAAATGTAAGAAATTTGGTCACTATGCTAATGAATGCAAAGTAAAAGACACAATAAAGCAGTTAAAGATTTCAGAAGAAGACAAAGCCCAGTTGATCAAAGTTTTAGAATTAAAAAATTCTGAGTCTAGTTAAAATGAAATCTCAGTAACAAGCTCAGAAGACTATAACACCTCAAACTCTCAATCAAGCTCTCCACAAATTCAGTTTGGATGTAATGATAAATGTTGTAATACCTTAACCAAGTCAATAAGTGTGCTCACGAATAGGAAGAACGCAAGTCAAAGTAATTTCCCCAAAATAAGCTTAAACACAACTTTAGAAAGATTTCATAGAAAGAAAGAAGTTACTTTACAAGATTTACAAGTGGAAGTAAAAACAGTCAAAAAGGAGATAATAGAATTACGATAGATAACAGACAAATTACAAAACGAAAATTTCAAAATTAAACAGGATTTAATTAATTTAATGGAAAGAAGAAATTCTAATTCTGAGAGTTAGTCTGAAAGTCAAGCAAATTCAGATGATGAACCCTCAAGTAGTGATAAAGCCATTAATTTAATAAAACAAATAAGTTTTAGAAAATGGTACTCTAAAGTCACTATTTTTATAATAAAAATTTTTGAGTTAAATACAAGAAGGTTTAATCCCCACCAAATATTACAAAAAGTCAAAAGAAACGTTAAGCACTGCCTCTGGGAAACCACTTCAGTTAGACTACAAAATTCCAAAAGCCCATGTTTGTCAAAATAAGATTTGTTTTAAAACTTCTTTCATATTAGTTAAAAATATTACAGTTGAAGGCATCCTCGGTCTACCCTTTATAGCTCCCATGTACCCTTTTCAAGTAGATTATGATAGAGTCGCATCCACTCATATGGGAGAAGAAGTCAAGTTTGAATTTTTAACTAAACCTGAGTCGCATAATTTAAAAGCTCTGCAGAAAAATGCAGTTTCAAAAATAGTCAAGATAATCTAGAATAAAAATAAACAACTAGATTTTCATAAAGAAGAAGCCAAATTCAAAAGAATTGAACAACAACTTAATAATCAATCTCTACAGTCACAGATTCAGAAATTTGAAGAAAAGTTCAAACGAGAAGTTTGTTTTGATCTCCCCAATGCCTTTTGGCATAGGAAACAACACGTAGCCAGTCTCCCCTATGTAAAAGCCTTTAATGAAAAAAAAATATTCCTACTAAGACCATGCCAATTCAAATGAGTCAAGAAATTATGGCATTTTGTAAAAAACAAAATTGTAGAATTACTTCAAAAAGGGATAATCCATAAAAGTAAGTCACCTTGGTCCTGTCCAGCTTTTTATGTTCAGAAAAATGCTGAATTAGAAAGAGGAGCCCTAAGATTAGTTATTAATTATAAGCCCCTTAATACGGTATTCGAATGGATTAGATCCGATCCCCAATATGAGAGATTTAATCAATAGATTAGATAAAGCAGTCATTTTCTCTAAATTTGATAGGAAGAGTGGATTTTGGCAAATCCAAATCCAAGAGTCAAATATAAAACTGCTTTTGTTACCCTATTTGATCACTGTGAATGGAATGTCATGCCTTTTGGTCTAAACAACGCGCCTAGTGAATTACAGAATATAATGAATGAAATATTCAACCCATTCAGTGATTTCTCCATAGTTTATATTGATGATGTCCTTATTTACTTCCAGTCAATAGAACAACATTAGAAACACCTGTATAAATTCCTTCAAATAGTCAAGAAAAATAGTTTAGTTATCTCAGCCAAAAACATCAAGCTTTTCCAAACCAATATTAAATTTCTTGAATTTAATATATGTCAGTCACAAATCAGCCCAATTGATCGAGTCATTCAGTTTGCCGATAAATTCCCTGATCAAATTCTTGATAAAAGTCAACTTCAAAGGTTTCTAGGATCTCTTAACTATGTCTCTGATTTTTATCAGAATTTACGAAAGCAATGTACACCCTTATTTGATACCCTCCAAAGTAACCATCCTCCATGGACCTCTACTCATACAGAAATTGTTAAACAAATCAAAATCCATGTCAAAACACTGCCCTGTCTTGGCATTCCATCAGCCAATTCCTTCAAAATAGTTGAAACTAACGGCTCAGAAAATGGTTATGGATGTATCCTAAAACAGAAAGTCAATCCAAATTAAACAGAGCAAATCGTTCGATTCCATTCTGGAATTTGGACACAGTCACAACGTAATTATATACTATTAACAAAGACATTTTATCTATAGTATTATGCATTTCAAAATTCCAAGATGACCTACTAAATCAAAAAAAATTAGTCATAGTTGACTGTAAAAGTGCAAAACATGTTTTAGAAAAGGATGTTCAAAATATTGCATCAAAACAGATTTTTGCACGTTGGCAAGCTATTTTAAGCATTTTTTATTTTGATATTGAATATTTGAGAGGTAGTGAAAATTCTATCCCAGATTTCCTTACCAAAGAATTTCTTCAGAAAAAACAATGGCAAAAAAAGAATCAAAAAGGCAAGGCAAGCAATCAGTCAGACAACTCACAACTTCAATGATCCCAGTCAAAACAGAACAACCTTTCCAAGTCATCCTTCATCCAGGATATTCATCTATTCAATAGGTTTACTACTTTAGGATCTACAGTCAGTAACATTCGTCCCAATTATCAGTTAGCTCTTATTTCCAGTTATGATCCATTTCAAGTCTTGACCCCCTCACCATCCTGTTCCCCAATTAGTCAGAAAAATCCTCTCCTTATTTCCCAAAAAGTAGTCACACCCTCTTTCTCATTGAACCATGCTTTAATCACTTATCTAGCCCAGTCAAAATAGCCAAAACCTATTTTCCCCATAATTTCCATTACATACCCCCATACCCTTCTAAGTCACTTAAATATTATTGAGATATTCTTCTCGAAACCCAAACCTTAGAAATTAGACCAATCAAAGATAGAAATGACTCGAATATCATTCTCTATCACTCCATGTATATTCAAAAATTCTCAATGAAACTAAATTGGGTGAACACCCTTACTCTCTTAAGACACTTAACTCCAGTCTTCAATATAATTACTATGATTACATTGAAGCATGGCACATTATTCTCCTCCACCAAACTGAGGATTTTAGTCATTCATGGTTTATCAACTTTGATTTCCTGGTGGGAAAAGCATGGTCCAACCTTTGAAATTCTTCCCCCCAACCTTAAAGAGTCAGTCATGTACTTTTCCAATAAATACAAATTTAAAGAAGAAAAATCAGTTTTTCCCAAAACTTTTAATTTTCATAGCCAAATACAAAGTCCCTTGGATTTTAAAATGGTCCTATCAAGTCAACTGGGAATATCATATCCTCTCTAGGCAGATCTCCATCAAATGGTGGGACAAGTTCAAGTCAGAAAGAACTGTTGATCAGGTCAATACTGAATTCCCTCCAGTCAAAGCCTTCTTGCTACGGCACATCTCATTCTTCCCTCCCAATTGAAGGAAGATCCAAGTCAGAAATAAAAAAATTGCCCAGACAATTAATGATTCAAGCCTCCCACCCAGATGGATGATGATGAAGATGCTTCCCCAAGGTCTCAATCCACTTAAGCCTCCTCTTCCAGTTAGACACAAAATCCATCAATCAGTCAAAAAGATTCCATGTAGAAATTAAGATGGGCCGACTACCCTGACAGTCAAGAACCCTGAGATTTGAATGAAGACTAAAATAAAGTAAATATAAAAGCTAGAATAATGTCCTCAAGCCCCATGCCTCTACAGTCAATATTCCCCGACAGTCAAGCCCCGTGGCCAAACAATTAAATATTCTAAACCCTAATATTCCATATTTTTTGTCACGGGGCTTGACTGTCGGGGAATATTGACTGCAGAGGCACGGGGCTTGAAGACATTATTCTAGCTTTTATATTTACTTTATTTTAGTCTTCATTCAAATCATAGGGGTCTTGACTGTCAGGGTAGTCGGCCCATCTTAATTTCTGCGTGGAATCTTTGTGACTAATTGATGGATTTTGTGTCTAACCGGAAGAGGAGGCTTGAGTGGATTGAGACCTTGGGGAAGCATCTTCATCATCATCCATCTGGGTGGGAGGCTTGAATCATTAATTATCAGACCAATTTTTTTATTTCTGACTTGGATCTTCCTTCAATTAGGAGGGAAGAATGAGATGTGCCGGAGCAAGAAGGCTTTGACTGAGGGACCTTGACTGGAGGGAATTCAGTATTGACCTGGTCAACAATTCTTTCTGACTTGAACTTGTCCCACCATTTGATGGAGATCTGCCTAGAGATGATACGGGATTCCCAATTGACTTCATAGGACCATTTTAAAATCCAAGGCACTTTGTATTTTGCTATGAAAATTAAAAGTTTTGGGAAAAACTGATTTTTCTTCTTTAAATTTGTATTTACTGGAAAAGTACATGACTGACTCTTTAAGGTTGGGGGGGGGGGGAAGAATTTCAAGGGTTGGACCATGCTTTTCCCACCAGGAAATCAAAGTTGATAAACCATGAATGACTAAAATCCTCAGTTTGGTGGAGGAAAATAATGTGTCATGCTTCAATGTAATCGTAGTAATTATATTGAAGGCTGGAGTTAAGTGTCTTAAGAGAGTAAGGGTATTCACCCCATTCAGTTTGACTGAGAATTTTTTGAACATACATGGAGTGATAGAGAATGATATTCGGGTAATTTCTATCTTTGATTGGTCTAATTTCTAAGGTCTGGGTTTCGAGAAGAATATCTCAATAATATTTAAGTGACTTAGAAGGGTATGGGGGTATGTAATGGAAATTAGGGGGAAAATAGGCTTTGGCTATTTTGACTGGGCTAGACAAGTGATTAAAGCATGGTTCAATGAGAAAGAGGGCGTGACTGCTTTTTGGGAAATAAGGAGAGGATTTTTTATGACTAATTGGGGAACAGGAAGGTGAGGGGGTCAAGACTTGAAATGGATCATAACTGGAAATAAGAGCTAACTGATAATTGGGACGAATGTTACTGACTGTAGATCCTAAAGTAGTAAACCTATTTGATATTTGAATAGATGAATATCCAGGATGAGGGATGACTTTGGAAGGTTGCTCTGTTTTGACTGGGATCATTGAAGCTGGGAGTTGTCTAACTGATTGCTTGCCTTGCTTTTTTTTATTCTTTTTCTGCCATTGTTTTTCCTGAAGAAATTCTCTTGTAAGGAAATCTGGGATAGAATTTTCACTACCTCTCAAATATTCAATATCAAAATAAAAAATGCTTAAAATAGCTTGCCAACGTGCAAAAATCTGTTTTGATGCAATATTTTGAACATAATTTTCTAAAACATGTTTTGCACATTTACAGTCAACTCTGACTAAAAAATTTTGATTTATTAGGTCATCTTGGAATTTTGAAATGCATAATACTACATATAAAATTTCTTTTTTCATAGTACTATAATTACTTTGTGACTGTGTCCAAATTCCAAAATGGAATCGAACGAGTTGCTGTGTTTGATTTGGATTGACTTTCTATTTTAGGATACCTCTATATCCATTTTCTGAGGTCTCAGTTTCAACTATTTTGAAGGAATTGGCTGATGGAATGCCAAGACAGGGTAGTGTTTTGACCTGGATTTTGATTTGTTTAACAATTTCTGTATGAGTAGAGGTCCATGGAGGAGGATAACTTTGGAGTCTATCAAATAAGGGTTTACATTGCTTTCGCAGATTCTGATAAAAATCAGAGACATAGTTAAGAGATCCTAGAAACCTTTGAAGTTGACTTTTATCAAGAATTTGATCCGGGAATTTATCGGCAAACTGAATGACTCGATCAATTGGGCTGATTTGTGACTGACATATATTAAATCCAAGAAATCTTATATTGGTTTGGAATAGCTTGATTTTTTTGGCTGAAATAACTAAATCATTTTTCTTGACTATTTGAAGGAATTTATACATGTGTTTCCAATATTGTTCTATTGACTGGAAGAAAATAAGGACATCATCAACATAAACTATGGAGAAATCACTGAATGGGTTGAATATTTCATTCATTATATATTCTAGAATTCACTAGGCGCATTGTTTAGATCAAAATGCATGACATTCCATTCAAAGTGACCAAATGGGGTAACAAAAGTAGTTTTATATTTGTCTGACTCTTGGATTTGAATTTGCCAAAATCCACTCTTCATATCAAATTTAGAGAAAATGACTGCTTTATCTAATCTATTGATTAAATCTCCCTTATTGGGGATCGAATATCTAATCCATTCTAATACCGTATTAAGGAGTTTATAATTAATGACTAATCTTGGGGCTTCTCTTTCTAATTCAGCATTTTTCTGAAAATAAAAAGCTAGACATGACCAAGGTGACTTGCTTTTACAGATTATCCCTTTTTGAAATAATTATACAATTTCTTTTTTACAAAATTCCATAATTTCCTGACTCATTTGAATTTGCCTGGCCTTAGTAGGAATAATTTTTTCATTAAAGGTTTTATATAAAGGAGACTGACTACGTGTTGTTTCATGTGCCAAAAGGCATTGGGGAGATCAGAACAAACTTCTTGTTTTAACTTTTCTTCAAATTTCTGAATCTGTGACTGTAAAGACAGATTATTAAGTTGTTGTTCAATTCTTTTGAATTTGGCTTCTTCTTTAAGAAAATCTGGTTGTTTATTTTTATTCTGGATTATCTTCAAAGTTTTTGAAACTGCATTTTTTTGCAGAGCTTTTAAATTATGCAACTCAAGTTTAGTTAAAAATTCAAACTTGACTTCTTCTCCCATATGAGTGGATGTGACTCTATTGTAATCTACTCGAAAGAGGTACAGGAGAGCTATGAAGGGTAGACCGAGGATAACTTCATCTGTAATATTTTTAACCAATACGAAAGAAGTTTTAAAACAGATCTTATTTTGACAAACATGGGCTTTTGAAATTTCATAGTCTAACTGAAGTGGTTTCCCAGAGGCAGTGCCTAACGTTTCTTTTGACTTTTTGTAATATTTGGTGGGGATTAAACCTTCTTGTATACACTTGAGGGTTCATCATCTGAATTTGCTTGACTTTCATATTGACTCCTAGAATTGGAATTTCTTCTTTCCATTAAATTAATTAAATCTTGTTTAATTTCGAAATTTTCATTTCATAATTTTTGACTTATTTGTCATAATTCTATTATCTCCTTTTTGATTGTTTTTACTTCCACTTGTAAATCTTGTAAAGTAACTTCTCTCTTTCTATTAAATCTTTATGAAGTTGTGTTTAAGCTTATTTTGGAAAATTACTTTGATTTGCATCTTCTTGTCCTATAACTTTTCATAATTTTCTTAGATATTCATATTTCAATTCTGGATTGTCAACCTTACTAATTAGATCTATTAATAACTCATCATGTTCTTCCTGTTTCGTGAGCACACTTATTGACTTGGTTAAGGTATTACAACATTTATCATTACATCCAAACTGAATTTGTGGAAAGCTTGACTGAGAGTTTGAGGAGCGATAGTCTTCTGAGCTTGTTATTGAGATTTCATTTTCATTTTCACTAGACTCAGAATTTTTTAATTCTAAAACTTTGATCAACTGGGCTTTGTCTTCTTCTGAAATCTTTAACTGCTTTATTGTGTCTTTTACTTTGCATTCATTAGCATAGTGACCAAATTTCTTACATTTCCAGCACTCAACTTTTCTTTTGTCTGTATTTTTCTTAAAGTTACTTTTCTTGTCTTTTTTGGGTGTTTTTGACCAAAATTTTCGAGGGTTAAATTTCTCTTACCATAAAATTCATCATTATGTCTAAAGGATTGTTTCCTACATGAATAATGTCTATTTTTACAAGTTTGTTGGTCATTATTCCCAGTCTTGACCTTTCTAGAGGGAGGAATAGGTACAAAACCGTATTGTTCACAAAAATCTCCTAATTCATATTTGGCTGACTTTCTATGTGACTGTATTTGTCTTCCTCTTTTTAAATCTATGCACATTTTCATGCCTGCTTCGTTAATCGTGCTAATTATATTACCATAAGTTAGATTATCGAAATCTATATGGCCTTGGTCGTTGCTTAAAAGCAAACAAATTGGGAAGACCATTAATGAATTTTTCTTTCCATAATGGTTGATTACTATCATCTCTTAACATAACTCTAGAAATAAAAGACATCTTTATACCATCTAAAATCACTTAATTTGGGGCCTCTGAGATTACTGAGATGGTCATGGATTCTGGCAGTAGTATTACTAGGTGTTCCTATAAAGTGTTCAATTATGGTATATAATGAAGTATTGACTCCATCTTCTATTCCCGTTCCTAATCGCTCGTCAAAAATAGGGAGACCTTCATTTATTTTTACTACATGTGTGATTTGTCGTTTTGACTCTTCGATTAAGTGTTTATCCCACCAAGAACATAAGGTTCCGGTAAATCCAGTTTCTAAAAGAGAAACGATTTCTGACTGTCTTAAATTGTGATTGGTTATATAATTGTTGGCTACCATAGACGTGTTGAAGTTTACTCAGAATCTCTTGTTTTGATAGACCATCGATATTCCATTCGTATAGTTTATCAGATGAGACTAAGAATTGACTTTGGGAATTTCTTTCTTCAAACGGGATGTTAGGGGGAGTTGGTTTACCAATTTTTTGTTAGACTAGTAGGATTGACTTTGTTTCTTAGCCTATTAAGTTTCATATTATTGTTTATTTCTAGGTTATTAAAGGCGTTTTCAATTTTTGATATATTACTGGAATTTTTTTCATTACTGGTCATAGACTCAGTTTCAGAGAAATTGACTAAAACAGAGGATTCTAGGACTTTGAGATCAGAAGGTTCAGGTTTTTCTTTAACTGGAGTTAATTGTTTAAGCATTTCTTCAATCTTTTCCATTGTGGGACTTATCTTGAGAGAGGAGTTTGGCTTTAAATCTTGGAATCTTACTAGAGGTTCCTCATTCTGAGACTTAAGAGATATTTGTTGAGGGATTATTTTGTCAATTTGTCTCTATCTTATCTAATTGTTTTCCAATTACTATGAGGCTCTAGTTTGTATACTTATTTTGCTCAATTATTTTTTTTTTCATTTTGCTCTACAATTTTGAAAGGACTTGCCTGGAGTTTTGCATTTTTATGGTTGATAACTATAGTTTCAACTGGGGGATGACTGGCTAAAACTTTGGTATTATCTTCTTTTTCCCAGTTTTCTTGGGTTAATGTTTTTAACTCTTTGGACATGTAGTGACTTTCAACAAAATCAAGGTAAAATATTTCTAACTTAGTATTCTTCAGGAAAATTTTCCGTTCATTAAAGATTTGTTGTCTTTGTTTTTTATTTGGATAGACTGTGTGATAGTTATTTCTTCTTCCTAGATTTTTTGGAGCACTTAAATATTTGTTTAGAATTTTCCAATGAATTTTGGATTCTTTGTTGAGGGTTCGTAACTGATTGTCTACTGGAATGGCTTCAGCTTCAAAATCAGTTTGTGTGGGGGAATTTGGGGAATTGAATTTCTCATCTTCTTTTACTGGTATCTTACCGTAACAAGGATGGTTGACTTGAGAGGTTTTTCTTAAAGATTCTAATTTTAAATCAATTAACGTTTTTTCTAACTCTAGGTCTCTTTCTAGAGTGGAGGAAGACGCAATGAAAGAATGTCTAGTAGGATGTTTGAAAGAATGACTAGGTGTTGGAAGTTGTTGTATTTGGACTGAAGACTTAAATAGAGGTTGGTTTCCAAAATTGATTTTGACTGTACCATCTAAATATTGTTGGATATAATCAAGATTATTCAAATTATGTTGAATAGGTGTAGGTTGACTTTCAGTTGCTAATGTCCAGTCTAAAGGTAACTTGACATCAGACCACTTAATTGCATGAGAGACTCTAATATTGGCGATTGCTTTACTACTTTGGATTAATAAAGTTTGATCCTTGGGGCTTTTATTAAGGGCTTGGAAGTTCATGTTGGTTCCTATGACTTTGTGGTAAATTCTATAAACTAGAGCTAAAGGTTGAGTTCCGGGTAGGACTTCATAACCTTCAGTTTTTATATTTAATGTTAAAGTTTTTAATATGTAGGGATCACTAAGACTTACTGTAAAATCTGGGTAACAATTAAAATGGAATGGCCTGTTAAATAATGTAACACCCCGACTCTAAATTTAATTAATTTTGAATTTACGGATTTGCCCTTAAGGTAGGGGTATTTTGGTCATTTTATTACCCGGACAAAGTTTGGGGCAGTGGCTGGTATTTTTGCGTAGATCGTATTAAGATGAGTCCGTAGACACGTAGTGGGCTCGATTCGGTGTAACACCCCGACCCCAAATTTTCCCAAATTTAACCCTTATTTAATTATTTAATTATTTAAGGGTATTTTATTCATTTTTAACCGGAGAGAGTTTGGGGCCGTGACTTGTATTTTTGGATAGGTCGTACTGAAACGAGTTCATAGACACGTAGTGGGCTCGAATCGGAGTTGTGACGAGAGAGATATGGTCAAAAGAAGCCTAGTGGCACAATCGTAAATATTTCGAAATGAGATTTTTATAAAAACTCAGATCTCTCTCTCTCTCTCTCTCTCTCTCTCTCTCTCTCTCTCTCTCTCTCTCTCTCTCTCTCGCGTAACTCCGGCCACTGGCCGCGGCTGCGGACGGGGCCGGTGCCAAAAGAACCGGCTCGACCTCGGCGTCACGACCCAGCCCACCCTCGACATCGGCCGCCGCTCCAGCCGCCGAAAAATGGCGATTTTCCCCCGGATGTCGCCCGATCTTCACGGCCGCCGATCTCCCTCCTCCGGCCGCCATTTCTGGCGATCAAGGCATGGAAATTCATCCCTTCTGCATGCTCTAGCTGATGGTTGGGTAGGATTAGATCAATTCTTAGCGTAGACGATTCGATTTTCGAATTGAAAATCGGCCAAACTTCGGCCGCCGTGATCGGCCATTTCCGGCCACTTTTTGGGGTAGGTCCAAGAACAAAAGTGGCTCCAAATAGGGTGTTATACCTATGGTAGGAATTTGAAGCCGTGATTTTGAGATTTTCCGACGAAGCGTTATCGCTTTGGGCACCCACGCGCTGCCGGCGCGTGCGGCGGCGCGTGGGCACTGTAGAAAAATAGCACTGTGTTCCGATGAGATCCTTAGGTTGTCACGAGTGCGTAGGATTTCGCGGATCTCAATTCGGACGTCGTTTGACTATCGAACGGATAATCGCATATGCCAGGCCCACTTACTAAAAACCGAGACTTCCTGCCGAAAATTCGGCAGAGTCTCCCCTATAAATTGGACATTTCCCAAAATTTATACCTGCATAAAAACGCATTTAATATTCCCAACTGGCAGCATGCACAATCTAATTTCATGCAATTCACACAAATAGCCTTCGGCCTTCCAATAATTCTTAATTAACTACCAAACAATTCAAATACCAATTATGACTAGTATTTAGTCTGCGGCTGCGCCCAATAACCTTAGGCTGCCTACGTACCCTCCTTGAGGGATCAAGCCACACGTAGTTCTTCCATTAAAACCCAATTCCATAGATCGGCGATACCTTATTTCATTTCTCTGTATTTCACATATTCTCCCCATACGCCGGTACAACCAACGCCACGTATGGGGCCTGTCAACACGCCGGATAACCTACACCACGTGCGACCATACCATACTATCATCGTATGGGGCCTATCATCCGTTTGATAGTCAAACGACGTCCGAATTGAGATCCGCGAAATCCTACGCACACGTGACAACCTAAGGATCTCATCGGAACACAGTGCTATTTTTCTACAGTGCCCACGCGCCGCCGCACGCTCCGGCAGCGCGTGGGTGCCCAAAGCGATAACGCTTCGCCGGAAAATCTCAAAATCACGGCTCCAAATTCCTACCCTAGGTATAACACCCTATTTGGAGCCACTTTTGTTCTTGGACCTACCCCAAAAAGTGGCCGGAAATGGCCGATCACGGCGGACGAAGTTCGGCCGATTTTCAATTCGAAAATCGACTTGTCTACGCTAAGAATCGATCTAATCCTACCCAACCATCAGCTAGAGCATGCAGAAGGGATGAATTTCCATACCTTGATCGCCAAAAATGGCGGCCGGAGAAGGGAGATCGGCGGCTGTGAAGATCGGGAGACATCCGGGCGAAAATCGCCATTTTCCGGCGGCTGGAGCGGCGGCCGATGTCGGGGGTGGGCTGGGTCGTGACGCCGAGGTCGAGCCGGTTCTTTTGGCACCGGCCCCGTCCGCAGCCGCGGCCGGAGTTGCGAGGAGAGAGAGAGAGAGAGGGCCGACGGAGAGATAGAGACGTCGAGCCCTTAAGGGGGTGGATTGTAAGATCCCACATCAACCAAACGGAGAGGGGGTGATGTGCCTTATATGTGCACACCCGCATCCATCTAGCACGAGGCCTTTTGGGAGCTCACTGGCTTCGGAGTCGTAGGAACTCCGAAGTTAAGCGAGTTGGGGGCTAGAGCAATCCCAGGATGGGTGACCAATTGGGAAGTTGCTCGTGAGCTCCCAGAAACAAAACCGTGAGGGCAGAGAGGGGGGCTCAAAGCGGACAATATCGTGCTACGGCGGAGTTGTTGATGTGGGATCTTACAATCTACCCCCCTTAAGGGCCCGACGTCCTCGTCGGCACACTCGCACCACACGGCAGAGTGGCTCTGATACCAAATTGTCACAGCCCGGGATCGGCTCCGCCGTAGCACGATATTGTCCGCTTTGGGCCCCCTCTCTGCCCTCACGGTTTTGTTTCTGGGAGCTCACGAGCAACTTCCCAATTGGTCATCCCCTCTCCATTGGTTGATGTGGGATCTTACATTCGGAGTTGTAACGAAGAAGTTACGATCAAAACATCGACAATGGCAAAACCGTAAATATTTCGAAGTTGATTTTTAAAAACCAAATTTTTCCTCTCTCTCTCTCTCTCTCTCTCTCTCTCTCTCTCTCTATCTCTCTCTCTCCCCCTTTTTTTTTTCTTCTCTCACGACAGCACCTTCATGCCTCCACCATCGCCACCACACACTTCCAAACTGAGCGGCACTGGTTCCGTTGGAACCACCACACTTCCTTCTTTCCGTTCCAACTCACCGCCACCTCGATCCGCCGCTGCCGTCGCCGGAAACAGCCACGAAATGAAGCTGTTTTGACAGTTTTTCATCCAACTTTCGGCCTCTCGTTCTCCCTCATTTCTCCACCAAATTTGACGAGTAAGGTATGGTTTTCTACCTATTTTCCATGCTCTAGCTGATGGTTGGATAGGATTTCGTTAATTTTGAGCTTAGGTCAGTTGAATTTCAACTTAGGGTTCGGCCGATTTTGAATTTCCGATTCCGGCCACTTCCGGTCACTTTTTGGGGTAGGCCCAAGAACAAGTGACTCCAAATACGGTGTTGTACCTAGGATAGGAGTCTTGAGCCGAGGTGTTGAGTTTTTCCGACGAAGGGTAATCGCTTTGGACACCCACGCACTGCCAGCGCGTGTGGCGGCGCGTGGGCACTGTAGCAAACGTGCATTTTTGTCCCAATGTGTTCTCCTGGTCCACCCGAGCGCGTAGGTACCTTCGGATTCCAATTTGGTTGACGTTTGAAACCCCGAACAAATTTCACATATTAGGAGTTATCCGGGTTCGCCATGTTCGGACCGTTGGATCGACTCCATTCCAATATATGTTACTCTAGACTTTCCTAGGAACGTGTAGGAATTCGCGGATTATGAATCGGAGACCCGGATGTTCCGATTCAATAATTTAAAGCTGTTGTTCAATTCTTTTAAATCTAATTTCTTCTTTAAGAAAACTCAACTGGTTATTTTTCCGAATGATTTGTATCGACCTGGACACTGACTGTTTTTGCAAGGTTTTCAAATTATGCAACTCTGGTTTAGACAGAAATTCAAATTTGACCTTTTCGCCTAAATGGGTAGAGATGACACCATCATAGTCTACCTGGAAGGGATACAATAAGGCAATAAAAGGTAATCCTAAAATGACTTCGTCAGTGATGTTTTTGACTAAGACAAATGAGGTTTTGAAGCAGACTTTATTCTGGCAGATATGGGCTTTAGGCAGTTCAAAATTTAACTGGAGTGTTTTTCCTAAAGCAGTGCTTAGGGATTCTCTAGACCTTTGGTAAAACTTAGTAGGAATTAGACCTTCCTGAATACAGTTAAGATCAGCTCCTGAGTCAAATAGGGCAACTGTGGTAAATTCAAAATTTTGGACGAATATTGTCACTTTCGAGTACCATTTTCTAAGGTTAACTTGTTTAATTAAATTTGCAACTTGTTGGCTATCAGAAGGTTCATCATTAGAGTTGTTTGGACTTTCTGACCGGTTTTTGAACTCAAAAGACTCTTTTTTCAAAAGACTGGCTAAATCTTGTTTGATCGTGTAATTCTCACTTTGTAACTTATGACTTACTTGTTTTAATTCAACGATCTCTTTTTAAATCAATTTTACTTCTAATTGGAGGTCTTGTAAGGTAATTTCTTTCTTTTGAGCAAATTTCTCTAAAGTAGTATTTAAACTAATCGACTGGGGAATAGAATGACTTGGGCTTTCTTGGCTAATGACCTTTCTTAATTTCTTTAAATATTCTGATTTTAATTCGGGATTCTCAACTTTGCTTATTAGGTCTATTAATAATTCCTCTTGTTCTTCTTGTTTAGTAAGGACATAAATGGATTTTAATCTATTACAACATTTATCTTTGCAACCAATTTGGATATTGGGTGAGCTTGACTGTGATTCTGAAGACTGGTCAGAATCAGACTCAGAGCTGGCCATTATGGTTTCATCATTGCTTGTTTCAGAGTCTCGCAACTCCAAAACTTTTAGCAATTTTTCTTTTTCTTCATCTGCAATTTTCAACTGTTTAATAGTATCTTTTACTTTGCATTCAGAGGCATAATGACCAAACTTTTGACATTTGAAACATTTGACTTTAGTTTTATCATTATTTCTCTTGGAATGGTGATTCTTTTGACCTGTTAGGGCTTTCGACCAATTTTTCTTGGGGGAAAATTTCCTTTTCTTATAGAACTCATGATTACTATCATTATGTCGAGAAAATTGTTTTCTTCGGAAAGAATAACGATTTTTTCTAAGGTGACTAGGCTTATTTTTCCTGGAAGGAGGGATGCTAATAAGACCATACTGTTCACAGAAATTACCCAATTCGTATTTGGCTGATTTCCTATCGGACTGTATTTGTCTACTAATTTTAAAGTCAATACACATTTTCATGCCAACTTGGTTGATTGTACTTATGATATTTCCATATGTCAAACTATCCCAACCTATATGACCTTGTTCATTACTCAGAGTTGTGCGTATTCTATGGGCAAACAGGTTTGGAAGACCATTAACGAATTTTTCTTTCCAAAAAGGTTGATTACTATCATCCCTAAGCATGACTCTAGAGATGAAGACATCTTTGTACCATCTGAAATCAGACAATTTGGGACATCTAAGGTTGCTTAGCTGATCATGTATCCTAGCAGTGGTATTACTAGGGGTTCCAATGAAATGCTCAATTATTGTGTAAAACAAAGTGTTGACTCCATCTTCTATACATTGACCTATTTGTTCATCGAATATAGGGATACCTTCTTCATTAAGTTTTACAGCATGAATGATTAGATGTTTAGACTCAGGGGTTAAGTGTTTGTCCCACCAATACCTGAGAGTACCGATAAACCCAGTAACTAACAGGGGTACGATTTCAGATTGTCTGAAACTGTGATTGGTGATGTAACTGATGGCGACCATAGACATATGTTGTAACTTATTTAAGATTTCTTGCTCAGATAGACCATCAATATTCCATTCATACAATTTGTCAGAAGAAACTGAAAACTGGGTTTGGAAGTTTCTTTCCTCAAATTGGATATCCGGAGGTGTTGGTCTAGGGTACCAATTTTTGGTCAAGCTAGTGGGGCTTATGTGTCTATCTAATCTTTTGATTTTGGGTTCAACTTGGACTTCTAAATTTTTGAAAGCGTCTTCTATTTTTGAAATATTACTAGTTTCAGATTCTGTTGTCTCAGACTCAGAGGAGTTTATGATTGCAGAAGAATCTAGTGTTTTAAGACCAGATTTTTCCGCTCTACTTGGGATAAATTGTTCTAACATTTCTTCAATTTTCTTCATTGTGGGCTTTATCTTAAGCGTGGGGCTCGACTTAAGATCCTGGAATTGAACTATTGGTTTTTCAATTTTTGTTTTAGACTTAATTTCTGGGGAACTTATCTTGTCTATTTTGGTTTCAATTGTATCTAATTGCTTTCCTATGACAATTAAACTCTGATTGGTATAATTATTCTGCTCAATTAGTCTTCTATTATCATCATTGTTTTCAAAGGTTTTGAAGGGGCTAGCAGGTATAGGTGTATTCTTATGGTTGATGATTATGGTATCAACTGAGGGATGACTAGCTTCAACTTCTGACCTGTCAATCATTTTCCATTTTTTAACTCATCATTAGACATATAGCGGCTTTCAATAAAATCAAGGTAAAAAATTTCAACTTTGGCTAACCTCATATAATCTTTCCATTCATTAAAGATTTTTTGGCGGCTTTTACTATCAAGGTAGACTTGATGATAACTATTTCTCCTGTGCTGGTTTTCTGGGGCCTTGAGGTGATAATTTAAACGTTTCCAATTAATCTCAAATTTTTTATTAAGGGTTCTAAGTTGATTATCGACTGCTGAAAAATTTTCAACTAAGAAGTCAGATTGTGTAGGTGACTCAGGTGAATCGGATTTATCCTCTTGGACTGGTACCTTGCCATAGCAAGGTTGGTTTACCTGAGAGGATTTTCTCAGGGACTCGAGTTTGAAATCAATCATAGCTTTTTCTAACTCCAGGTCTCGTTCAAGAGTGGAGGACGAGGCCGTAAAGGAGTGCCTGGCAAGAGCATGTCTTTGAGACTGACCAGGGGTTGTCAACTGTTGTAACTGGACATTAGATTTCTTCAAGGGTTGATTTTCAAATCTAATTTTTACTGTGCCATCTAAATACTGCTGGATGTAATCTAAATTGTTTAGACTACGTTGGATTGGAGCTAGTTGGCTTTCAGTGACTAAGGTCCAATATTTTGGAAGGGCAACTTCTGACCACTTAATGGTTTGAGGGACGTGGATATGGGCATTTGAAGTATGACTATGGATTAAAACAGTTTGGTCTTTTGGACTTTATTAAGGGCTTGGAAATTCATATTAGTACCTGTAACTTTGTAATAAATTCTGTAAATCAAGGCTAAAGGTTGGGTTCCTGGGAGGACATTGTAACCTTCAGTCTTAATGTTCAGAGTTAAAGTTCTTAGTATATGAGGATCACTAAGACTTACAGTGAAATCAGGATAACAATCAAAATGTACTGGGCCATTACATAAACTGGACTCAATGACTCCTAAGGTGCTGTCACTAAATTCAGTAAATCTGGCATCACGCAAACAAAGAAGAATTGAGGCTTTCAAACCTAATATTGTTAGGGGTTTAACAGCAACTTGAACTATTCCAATATGCAGAAAGTTATTACCATCATTTTTATGTTTCTTAATTGACTCAAGATTAAGCAACTGACAGGTTTCATGTTCTTTACTTAAAGCATATACTTGTTCAATTGTTTTCACATGAGTTGTGCTATTAAAACTAGAAGGCAACCAATGTTTCTTATATATTTTTTGACTCGGGACTTTAGGTATATTCCAATCTCTAAAGTCTAGTTGTTCTTTACTACTAGAATCATATTCAAATTGTTCCTCATTAACTATCTCTGGGAGTCGGCTTATACTGGTTTTAGAACTGTTGGAGCTACAAGAATTTGTTCTAAATAAACGACTCATGACTACTCAAATGATTGGATTTGGCTATCTGAGGAAGAAGATAAACAGAGACTTCCTAGACTAACCGTTTACTCTAAAAGAAACCTATTAATCTCTCTTAATTTTCTGTCTCCTGCCCACTGCTCAGGCCCTCTACACTGGGGACTTACTATTTGGAAAAAGGACTCACGGGTCAGACCTTAAAGAAAGATTAACAAATAACTCAAAGAATAAAAGGGAAGGAAAGGAAGAAATTGAATAACTTCTACTCAGAAGCTTAAACCAGCCACTTGGGCGGGGATGAGTAGCAGACTTAGACAGAGACCGTAACTCTTACGGCTCTGATACCAAGAAAAGGGATGAACCAAGAAAAGGGATGAACATATCAGAGATAGAAGATAAACAAAATACAGAATGATGCAGTAAAATAATGCTTATATGAAATTACTCAAAATAGAGATAATTGAAAATAACTTTATATATATATATATCACATGCACAAATGAATACTCAATTCCTTTTTACTTCCATACAGTGCCAAAAAAACCCTTATAATTCCCGCATGCAAACATGCATAAATTTCCAACATTTCCCATATCCAAGTAAAAACAAATATAAGTTTAAAAATACCTTTTTATGCATGAAATTTAAACTTTAAAACAATTCTTATTTAAAACAAAGCCCACTCACAGAAAGTCCAAGCTGGTAGTGCCCGATGGGGGTCTCGTCTGCTAGCTAGCCAGAGCCTGAGCACCTATTGAAGAAAAATCGAGATATGTTAAAAATTGTATTTCGAACACGAACTTTAAGTTAGAAAGAAAACCCTAATTCCCGGGATTTAATGCGTAGTTCCTGCTGGAGAGAATATGAAAAATAGGAGTGAGAGATGGATACCTGGAGAAGATTGATGAGAATAACCTATTGAGAAGATAGCAAAGAACCCTAGGGAGAAGAATGAAAAGAGCGTTTAATTTTTCATGGTAGAACGCGTGTTCTTTTCCCTAGTCTTATAATTAAGCATGTATTATCTAAACTGGTGTGTGTGAGTTGAATTAGTTAGTCAGAAAAGGAGAGTATTAAAAATCCAACCCATTTAAAATAGTCAAGTAATTAAATAATACAAGTTGACACCAACATGACATGGACTATTTACTCCTATCCAAAGTCTAATACGGTGTATCAAATGAGCCCTTAGTACTCTCATCACCTGACTAACTAATACAATCCACAGACCCCGGTTTAGATAATACACGCTTAATTATAAGATTAGGGAAAGAAAGAACACACACACTCTCTCTCTCTCTCAAGTTGATTAGCAACTGATGACTATTCTGACTAGCCTATAAACCCAGCAGGTTGACTCTTCCTCCAGCCCCTAATGAACGAAATAATTTGTTGTGCCATAGACAGACTCAATCAAATCCCTTCATCTCCAACCACAGATTCTCACAATTTTGGTTCCCTTTCAATTTTGATTGCTACCCATCTTAGTTTCAAGTATGTGTTGTTCAATATCTTCAATTGTGTGAGAAATTATTTGCTACACAAATTGACAGATTTGGTGGACGGTGGGTGTGGGCGTGGGGGTAGGGGCTGCTCATGGTCCAGATTTAGGGTTGGGTGTGTTGAGAAGATTTGGGGATGGACTATGATTGAAAGAAATTGAAAGGTGCTCCTACACCAAAAAACCCTAGTAGAATTTGGTGAATCTGATAGTAGAGGTTCAAAAATTAGATTTCTATTATTGGGTTGAGTTATTGATAACATAGAAACATCAATTTCTATGGTTCTTGGTTGTGGGTGGTTCAACGCTCCCAATCAACAAGATAACCTTCCTAAGCGAATCATAATTATATACATCCATGATGATGGAATGGAACTGAAGATCCAATTGATGATATAGAAAGGCACTATAGTTTTATTCTTAAAAATTCAACAATTTATCGAAAAAGGAAAAAAAGTGGATAATTGTGGAGGAAATAATGGTGTCAGAAGCAAATGGAGCCCGATCAACAGTATCCAACAGAGCACCAAACACAATATAACTTGTATTTATCTGGAACAGAACAAAACGCCTAATAATATAATAGATAAATGTTAGTACTCTCCGAAACAAATTACTACTATTCGACAAAAATTAATCAGTACAATCCAACGTACCAAACAATCCCTTACTTTTGGTGGTGGTTTCAACAAGAAAGTGAGTGCGATTTTGTTTGTAGTTCATATGTAAACTTGTTGCGCCTCCTTCATTTAGTAAATGTTTAAAAGTATTTTGACATACAAATGTTCGTCAATCACTTTGCTATACAAATGTTTCTCAATCATCTAGGTTTTCACCACAAGCGAAACAAAATTCTCTAATTTCCAAAAGTATTTAGAGAAAATGATTGAGAAGAAATATACCACTACAAAGTTCACCCAGCATGGATATGTTGAACTGTTAGTGAGAAGAAATATACCACTACAAAGTTCACCCAACATGGATATGTTGAACTGCTAGTGACCCTTTCTAAAGAGGAGCATGGATTGTGTGTTTTCTATTGGAATGTGTGCGTTAACACTACGTTTAAGGTTAATCAATAATGAGTGATAAAAGCTGATATAAAAACACAATACTTTTATATTTATTCTTTTCTTTATGTAGAAGTATTATTATTTTAATATCAAAAATTCTAGACAACACTTGCATATCTCATTTAATATGTTCCATTTGCAAAAGAATGACGAGCTCTATGTTTTGGCTACAAATGAGAAGCCTCTCTTGTGGTAAAAAAGCTAGATGATGTATAATTTTACTTTATGCAATAATACTTAAACACTTTGTCAATTAATACATTAACACTTGGTCACTTTTTTGTGATTTTTCTGTGCAATTATACTTAAAACGCTTTTGTCACTTAAACTATTTCATTAAATTTTGTAACTTTCTCTACTTAGAGAAAGTTGTTCTTAAAGTCCGAGCATTGGGCAACCTGAGATCTCAGTAACAGTTGTTTCTTTAGACGAGTTAGATTGGACATATTTTAAGAATGCCATGCTTTGTGGCAAATTGAAGGATGTAACCCACCCAAGTAAAATGAAAATGGAGATAATGGATAAAGAAAGTCTAGAAGCTGTAATTGACTCGCTCGGGCAAGAGTTTCATTCTGATCTTATTGTCATGAATTATAGCTTCGTGAAAGAAAAAAAGGCTAGAGACAAGGTAAGAAACAATATTTTGATTTTATGACTGTTTTAGTTATTACTATTTCACTATGCGGACTCTAATGTTCTCTAACTGCTATTATGATATATGACAAACATGGATGAAAAGCTTGAAGAAAGAAGGATTCATTGGGGAGATGGCAGCCCTTGTTTGGCCCGAAGATGTGCCTGAGAATGAATTTGACTATTTGGTCATCATAGACAGATATATTGGCATAGATCACGAAATTGAAGAACTTACATTGGTTCGATCAGATTGTATGGATGAACCTAATCAATTTGCAAATATATTTGCTGGATTGATCAAACAGGCAATTTGGAATTGTGAAGTTGTGTAGGCAAACGATCTTTTTGTGAATTAATTCAATTTGGAACCGAAAAAGGTCAAAATTAATTCACAAAAAGATCGTTTGCCCACACAACTTCACAGTTCCAAATTGCCTATATAGTCAATCCAGCAAATATATTTGCAAATTGATTAGGTTCATCCATACAATCTGATCGAACCAATGTAAGTCCTTCAATTTCGTGATCCATGCCAATATATGTCTATGATGACCAAATAGTCAAATTCATTCTCAGGCACATCTTCGGGCCAAACAAAGGCTGCCATCTCCCCAATGAATCCTTCTTTCTTCAAGCTTTTCATCCATATTTGTCATATATCATAATAGCAGTTACAGAACATTAGAGTCCACATAGTAAAATAGTAATAACAAATAGAGTCATAAAATCAAAAAATTGTTTCTTACCTTGTCCCTAGCCATTTTTTCTTTCACGAAGCTATAATTCATGACAACAAGATCATAATGAAACTCCTGCCCGAGCGAGTCAATTACATCGCCCAGAGTTTCTTTATCCATTATCTCCATTTTCTTTTTAATTGGTTGGGTTACATTCTTCAATTTGCCACAAAGCATTGCATCCTTAAAATATGTTCAATCTAACTCGTCTAAAAAAACAACTGCTATTGAGATCTCAAGTTGCCCAATACTCAAACTTTAAGAACAACTTTCTTTAAGTAGAGAAAGTTACAAAATGTAATGAAATAGTTTAAGTGACAAAGTGTAAAGTATTATTGCACAGAAAAATCACAAGAAAGTAACAAAGTGTTTATGTACTGATTGACAAAGTGTTTACGTATTATTGCATAAAGTAAAATTGTACCTCATCTAACTTTTTCACCACAAGAAAAGCTTCTCATTTGTAGCCAAAACATAGAGCTCATCATTCTTTTGCAAATTGAACATATTAAATGAGATATGCAAGTATTGCCTAGAATTTTTTATATTAAAATAATAATACTTCTACATAAAGAAAATAATAAACATAAAAGTGTCGTGTTTTAATATCAGCTTTTATCACTCATTATTGACTGACCTTGAACGTAGTGTTAATGCACCCATTCCAATAGAAAATACACAATCCATGCTCCTCTTTAGAAAGGGTCTGTAGCAGTTCAACATATCCATGCCGGGTGAGCTTTGTGGTAAGACCTCAAGTTCTTGGCAGTCCCCATTTTTTCCCTTTCCAGTTTCAGAGATGCCTGAATTTGACCCATTTGTATGACCACCCTAGTTATGATTAAAGTACATTGATTATGTCATCATTTAATCAATACATGTGTTATGAGAGGTCAAACATAAGTAAGCTCAAAAATGCTAGAATTCTACTTTATTGATGCTATGTGAGATAAGAGAAATAAATGTGCAAACCTTGGGAGGAGGAACTTTCTAAGCATGGAATATGGAATCCTTAAGAGCTTGAAAATTTCATGCTCCTCGAAAATGTCAAATTCGTGTCCTGCAGCCATTATGTATGTTACAATTGAAATTCAAAGAAATAAATTTTTAGTTCAAACTTAAAATAAACAAAAACAACCACCTTAAGTTTAAATTGACATCAATCCGAGTATCAAGTCGAGGGATTAGCATCACAGCATCATCGATTCTCCCTTGTTGATGCTGCTGCTATCCAACATAATTCTACAATGGAAAAAAGAATTCTCAACTTCAACTTACACAAAGAAAGATAAAACCAAAAATGGTTGCAAGCAAATCATTAAGCATACCATCCTCAATTGTGCAGCCACTAGGGTTCTGAGGTCGTTCATGGTTTTTGCTTTTGAAGTAGAGCCCAACTTGTCCATCAGCGAGAGAACATTAGCTGTAACAAAACCAAATACAAACTGATAAAAGTTAGCACTGAGTCAGTATATTTTTGGTCGAGAATGAGAATTTTATTAGAAGATTACAAGGGAAACAAACACTAGCAAACAGCCCAAACAAAGGAACAAAAAAAAGGCCAGGATCATACCAATAAAACAAACTAAAACTAGGACTAAAACAAGACAAGGATGGATCCAAATCCAGCTGTGTCTGATGTTTCTGCCCCCAATAAAGAAAAAACGATATGCAACATCAGCAGCGCTACAAATAGAAAAGTCAACTACTAAACTCCAAAGACAAGAAGAAATTAATTAGCACAGGAGCACTTGATATTGAGAGAGAGAGAGAGAGAGAGAGAATACCAATGGCAACAAGAGCACAGGCATCGCCCTCAATCTTCTTCTGGTAATAAATTAGACTGTAGCATCCCACAAATTCAAGTTCTTTGCTGTATATTCTCTTTTCCCAGGACGATGCCATTGTATATTATTGTTTGTAAAATAACTATAATCCAAAACAAAACAAAAAAACCAATAATTAATCTTCATTGATCACATAAACCAACTACAAAATGATGTACATGCATTATCATTAAAATATCAATATTAAGTGTCAAATCATAAGCTGATGGTATGCATTTATATGGTAAACGATACAACAAACAACAAAATGATGTTCGTGCACTTTCATTAAAATATCAAAATTAAGTGTCAAATCATAAGATGATGGTATACATTTATATGGTAAATAATACAGCTACAATATCACAAACATTCAAAGAAAAGCACATAATTCAATTTATTGAGCCAGTCTTGAACTTAATGCACCTTCTAAACAATTCTGTAAGAATCCGTTACAAATGAAAATTCTAACGCCCCAAAAATATATAACATATCTGTTGCTAGAAATAGAAAAACTGGTTTTTAGCTTCCATTTTTTGTACTTCATAATGAAGTAGACTAATAGGCAACATAGGAAAACAGATGCACAGAAAGTGAGTAAATGTGTGTGTGTGTGTGTGTGTGTGTGTGTGTGTGTGTGTGTGTGAGAGAGAGAGAGAGAGAGTTCATTTAAACAGGGAAGTCACAATTTTCCAAATACACTTGAAATCCTTTCCATTGACCAAAATGCAGGAATCAACATAAACAGACAGACTAATCGTATAAAACCAAAAATATTACATTTGATCAGTTTCTTTTCCACTTCACACATCAAGATTCCATAACAATGTCAAGATATGCACGAAACATATTCCCAGAAATAAAAATGTTTACTTGTACAACTCCTCAGAGCTAATTACCAACTTGAAATCACAAAACCCATTAACAATAGATAGAATGAGTTAAAGAACACCCATCATTCATTCTCCAACATGAAATTTTTCTACTTTGATGCCATATACAAGGCAACATGCATGACAAACAGCCAAGTAATTTTCCACGAAATAAAACATTATCAAAAACTGTTGGACGATCATACAAATTCCACATTTTGTTTTCCAGTTACAGATTTTCTTCCTTTGACATAGAATCTTAACCGACAATCTTTTCATACACTCTTTACCTTGGCACCCTCTTTTCTTTAGAAATATTTGCCACCAAAATACCTCCTCAACCAAATATCAGGAAAAACACAGATCCACTTTATTTTTCTTTACCTTATTTTCTTAGAAACAAAACAGAGTGCAAAAAGAAGGTTGTTAGGCAAACATAAAAAAGCCCTGAAATTTTCACAAAGTTTTCATGCACAGAAATGTGACGGATCTAAAATTCTAGAGAGAGAAGGTTCAAAAAGGGTTTTAGAGAGAGAGAGAGAGAGAAATTAAAAGCACAAGACGCACTGAAACAGATTTTTGTGAACATTATACTCCGATCTACATTGCTACGGCAAAAAAATATATTATTTAAACACAAAATCTCAAAATTACACAGATACTTAAACAAAGCTCGCAAGTACATATCTATTCAGAGAAGTGAAGCTTCAAGAGAGATTACCTGAGGGACAGAGCCGATCGTTGTCCGAAAATGACTACTGTAAGCCGGAAACGGCGGGGTTCGTTGCAATGGATGGCTCAGGCGACTGAGAATCACGAGCTCGCCAACAGAGTGAGAGAGAGAGTGTGAGATTGAGAGTGAGAACGAGAAGAAATCGCGCACAAGTCTTCAGAAAGACCCATTTTATTCCGAGTCAAGCCTGCACACTTCTCTTGGGTCCGGAATCCAAATTATTATGAACTCTCGTTAATTGAGGACGTACGTCGAGTTTTTTCTGTTCCGTTGCGCGCCGTGCCCGAAGCAGTCAAGACTGAGAAATGAGATATTTGATAGGGTACAGCCGCTCACATGATAGGCACGTGATGTTTTTTAAAAACAATAGGAACCGGCTGTTTTGGGTAACAGGTTAAAAGAAGGAAAACAAAACCACGCGCTCGTTCTTCAACTTGCTCTGAACTGTCGCTCGTCCTACTCCTCTGTATTGTGGAGCTGGATAGTCTCTACGGCGCAAACCGGTGGCAGAGGACGGGTCGGACTCGCTTGAATCGTCTCAGAGCTGCATCGGCCTTTCGGACCTGCGATCGTTGTGTCGTCGTGTGAAGATGCGTTAGAGTTGTTGGGTGGTGCTGCGTTCACGGCAGCAGCGGCGGCGGCGCTGATATTGTTGGGAAACGTCATCGTCGTGGAGGCTTCGACTTCGCCTTCGGCGTTCGTACAAAACGTCATCTACTCAACAAGATTGCCATCTTCTCCAATTCCTATTGCCCGTATGTTATTATCTCTCTATTGCTTGTTCATTTTGGCTTTTGTGATAAATTTAAGGTATTGGGATTGGAAATTCATAAAGCAATCAAATGGAATTTGAGAATTGTGAGTTGGTCAATTTGATAATTATGAGAAATATTTAGAGTGTTCATGTTGAGGAAAATATGAATCCATCATCTCAAATGGGACCTTTTTACTAATTTATAGATTACTTTTCATTTTCATGGATTTATTGCATTGTTTTCTAATTCTGGGAAATAAATTGCTGCGTTTCATCTACTAAATCTTCAGCTTTCTGTTATTGAAATAGTTCGCAAGTTGAGTAGAAATGTTTAGAAAAAGAACTCTGTGCATGCCTGTGTGTGAATTTAAGTAATGTTGAAATGAGAGATTGTGTGCTGTTTTGTGGATTCTTCTTTGAGGGTCTCTTGCTTGGTGAGAATTGTAGAGACAGAGAAAGGGAAAGTGGGTAGACAGAGCCAAACTCTCGCCCAGAAGCAGCTCCTCATCACTTTCACGTGGTACAACAAAATTTCAGGCCAAAGCTTGACCATCAACTTTGGGGACAAAGACAATACCCCATCACCATTCAAATTCAATTTCAATTCACATGCATCTGGCTGGGAGATTTTAGTTCCCACGCATCTGGCTTCTCTTCGTTGTTGTTTCTTTGTTTTTTCTCTCTTATTTTTTAATTTATTTAGAGCAACAAGTTTGGGTTTTTTAAATTTTTCTTCCTTCAAATTTTCCCTTGTCCTTTTTTTAAAATAAAAATTAATATGAGGTTCTCTAATCTATTAAATTAGATTTTTTTAATCGTAGCGTAAGATTTCATTTTATTGTAAAAAAAAGTCATTCATCTTAGTCATCAAAGAAAATAGAGCATTGAGATACCAGTTAGAGAAGAAGAAAGAGAAGAAGAAGAAGAAGATGAAAAGAGAGGTTGTGGTGAGGTTCAATCAGGGGTTTGGGTTTAATGGTGGTGGAGGTGGTGGTGGGAAAGATGACGGAGCTACTGCTAGAGGCAGCTTGGTTGGATTTTGGATGCAATTGTTTCCATTTGGGTACTCTCTTTCATTTAGCAACTGATTTGGGGTTCTTCTCACAAATCTTAGTTCCTTTACATTTCTGAAAAAAAAACAGGTAGTTTTATACTATTTTTGTTTCTAATATAATCATTTTTATTTTTGACTCTGACATCAGCATGTAGGATTATATCTCTAATGAAATTGATGCCTTTCCACATCCAGCTCCTTGCAGTGCTTGTAGCAATTGTTGGTGTGGGTGCTTTTCTGTGGTGGGCAAGGCAGGATATGGTTCAAGACAGTGTAAGGCTACTTCTATTTTTTCTCTTGCTCACTTCTTAAAGCTCATAGTTTTCTTCAACTGTGGTATCAAACATCTATTGTTGCCTAGTTAAAACACAACCCAAGTTGTTGAGTGCCTTAAGTTCCATGCTCTCAATTTAATTTCCATGTTGGCACCTACAAGTGACTGGTAAAACCTTTTTAATTATTTATGTCAGGTTCAATTATTTTTTAAAAATATATTAGGTCTTACATGATGTTTTGGCATTTGTGGACGGTTAATTTATCAATCTACAGATCTTCTAGTGGATAGTGTACCGTGTACCGAAACGCTCTATGATTTTCTTTTATTTGGAGTTGACAATTAAGTAATGTGCTCTTGATTTCAAAAAACTGTATCACAGGTGGTATATAAACAGGTAATCTGGATTGGTGTTGGATAGTTTCCATGGATAGGCATGTAGAAATCTATTGTGTTATAATGAGTTCATGCTTTCCCATGTGAGATGTATCAGATAAATGCATGATATGTATAGGATGTTTGGAAAGGGTTTAAGTACGCAAGTGATACTCTTTCATGTAACAATTCACGAACGCTTCATCCACATCTTGTAATCAAGTAATGTCAGAGTAACATCATGAGGGTGATTTTCAATTGTGAAGTTTTATTTATTTCTTACTCTGATGTCTTCTGCTTTTAATGAACAACAACCATTGTTCCCATAAAGTGCCATATAGTGAGGACTTGAGAAAATGGTTATGCGCCATATGTTGTTCCCATAAAGTGCCATATAGTAAGGATGGATTTCCCATAAAGGTTTTCTTATACTGTGTTGCTCGTGATCTTCTAATTGCTCGTGATCTTCTAAGTGCTAGATAACTTAGTTCATTTTGAGTATTTTTAGTTTTAAATGTAATTTTTATTGTGATTTAAATATCATGTTACAATGGATAGATTTGCAGGTTGTATGTAATTATATTTATTTTAATTAGTTTGCAATTTCAATTTTCAATTTATTTTTTAATATTTATTTTATTATTAGGTTTAGCTTGGTTTTTGCTACTGAATGAGTTATGAAGCTTTGCAGAAGTGAATTAACATAAATTAACCAATGCCCCGTTGGTTATGTTGGTTGTTGATTGATTACAAACAAAACAGATGGAGGAAAGGGTAATTGTGCACCGCTGTCTAGTTTTTGTATCATGGGACGTGCAATTGCGCAGTCTCTTTAAAGCCTAAACTTGAATAAAATTCATTTTTAATGACTTTTGTAAACCAGGATATGCAATTGCATACCATTTATGCAATAGTTGACCCTATATATGCAATTATTATCATTTGTACAAACAAATTTCACTCTCGTGCTTTCTCAAAGTAGACAAACTAGTGTAGATTTAATAAGCAAGTGAAACTTTTTCAGGTTTTTGGAACTCAAATGGTTTTCAGGTTCTTATACTCGAGATCGATATTTTAATCATTACCCTTAACATGGATAGTGATGAATTCAATTTCTGCTAGACCTGGCAAATGGATTTGGGGTCATGTTCGTGTTAACCCGCTAATTTAATGGGTTGACACGACACGACCCGTTAAGCTAACAAGTGAGAATTACTAGACCCAAACACGACCCATTAAGAATAAACTAGGAAATATATATATATATATATCCCAACACGAGCTAGCAACCCCCTATCTCTGCCCTTTTTCTCCCAATTTTCATCTTTCATAAACACCATCCAAAAATCTACAAGTTCAGGATTAGTCTTGCATAATGATAAAACAAGAGAAGCAAAATGTTGGTTGATTAGATTATTTATATATAATTTTAAAAAAAATAAAGGGAGGGAGAGAAGAAGAGAAGAAAAAAATGGAGAGAAAAGAAAGAGATGGAGAGAATAAGAAGAAGAAGAAGAAAAAAAGGGAGAGAAGAAGAGAAGAAAAAAAAATGGAGGGGAGAGATGGACAATTTCCGAAAGGGGAGAAGAACAAGAAAAAAGTGAGAGATTGAGGGATGTAGAGAAGAGAAAAAAAAAGAGGGGCAGATGAGAAAGTCGACGAAGAGAGGAAGTGGAATGAAGGAAAAATAATATTAAGAGAGAGAGAGAGAGAGAGAGAGAGAGAGAGAGAGAGAGAGAGAGAGAGAGAGAGAGAGAGAGAGAGAGAGAGAGAGAGAAAATAAGAAAGAATTTTTTTTTTTTTTTTTTTAAAGGCATGATGTTGGGGATATGAGATATTTAAAAAATATATATTTAAAAAAAATACAGAATTACTCTCCTTAACGGGTGGATGCAATATTCGCAAATTGACCCGACACGACTCGTTAGCTTAATGGGTTCACTTGTTTTCAACCCGACCCATTAAGTTCAACCCAAATATTGATAATTTGATGCGAATTCGTGTCATGTTAACGGGTCGTGTGCAATATTGCCGGGTCTAATTTCTGCACCTCACAAAGGTAAGGTCAAGGATTAAAATATCGGCCGTGCAGATAATATAGGGCCTCCAATTTACAGAAATTTCGAGGAATATATCGTTATCGTTTTAGGAATCGAGAAAAAATCAACAAAAATGACAAATATAAGCATTGAAATACGTAATTTTGGTGTAAAATGTTCATAAATGTTATGTACATTATCAATGATTGTATTAAAAATTAGGATTAACCGAACTAGTAGGCAGGGGCGGCCCTGGCATGATGCAAGTGGTGCCACTGCATAGGGCTCCTGATTTTTTAGAACCTCCGAATTTCTTTTACTTTATATAATATATATTAATATTATAACAACTGTATATATACTCCAACGTGCCGCACATTGACACAAAATTTTATTTAGTGGATTTGGTTTCTAGTGCATATCCTTTGGTACAAGGTCTAGGTTTGAGTCTTAGTTATGTGAATATATTTGTAATTTTATTCTCTTTTTATTATAAGAACAAATTTTAAATAGTTTTAAAAAAGAAGCACGTGAAAAATATAAGGGGAAATATCCAATTAAATTAACAATAGTATATATCACACCCATACGCTTTTTCTTTAAAAAATAATAATAATAATTTCTTCGACTCAAAACAAAACAAAACAACATAAAAAATAAAAAATCATGTCTTCTTCTTTCTCATGAACTCTTATTTTTTCTTCCCGAACATACCAAAATTTAACTTTATCAAATGAATGCAACATACTCAACGAACGTAACCCTTGTGTTCGCGTGAAAAAATAGTGTGTTTGTTTGAAAAAGAAAGTTAGTGGGGTCCATTTTCCCAAGAAACGGGCAATTTTACTCTACGAATGCACTCCTTGCGTTCGCATGAATAAATATCCCGTTTGTTTGAAAAAGTAAGTTCATTTGGCTCTTTTTTTGGGGGAACGGGCAACTTTAATCAACGAACGCAACCCCAGCGTTTGCGTGAACAAATAGCCCGTTTGTTTGAAAAAGTAAGTTAGTTGGGCCCATTTTTCAGAAGAATTGGCAACTTTACTCAACAGACGCAACCTCTGTGTTTACGTGAACAAATACCCCGTTTATTTGAAAAATTAAGTTAGTTTGGTCCATTTTTCCGGGAAACGGGTAACTTTACTTAACAAACGCAACCCCTGCGTTCGCGTGAACAAATAGCCCGTTTGTTTGAAAAAGTAAGGTAGTTGAGCCTATTTTTTCAGGGAACGGACAACTTTACTCAACGAACGCAACTCATTGCGTTCGTGTGAACAAAAAGCTCATTTGTTTGAAAAAGTAAGTTAGTTGGGCCAATTTTTTTGGAGAACGAGCAACTTTACTCAACGAACGCAACCCTTGCGTTCACATGAACAAATAGCCCGTTTGTTTGAAAAAGTAAGTTAGTTTGACCATTTTTCCGGGGAACGGGGAACTTTACTCAACGAACGCAACCCCTGCATTCGCATGAACAAATAGCCCGTTTGTTTGAAAAGTAAGTTAGTTTGGCCATTTTTCCGGGGAACGAGGAACTTTACTCAATGAACGCAACCCCTGCATTCGCGTGAACAAATAGCCTGTTTTCTTTAAAAAGTAAGTTAGTTAGGCCCATTTTTCCAAGGAATAGACAACTTTACTCAACGAACGCAACCTACTGCGTTCGCGTGAACAAATAGCCCGTTTGTTTGAAAAAGTAAGTTAGTTGGACCCATTTTTTCAGGAAACGAATAACTTTACTCAACGAACGCAACCCCTGCGTTTATGTGAACAAATAACCCGTTTGTTTGAAAAAATAAGTTAGTTTGGCCTATTTTTCCGGAAACAGGCAACTTTACTCAACGAACACAACCCGTGCGTTCGCATGAACAAATAGCCCATTTGTTTGAAAAAGTAAGTTAGTTGGGCCCATTTTTCAGGGGAACAGACAACTTTACTCAACGAATACAACTCATTGCGTTCGCGTCAACAAATAACCCGTTTGTTTAAAAAAGTTAGTTAGTTGGGCCCATTTCTATAGGGAACGGACAACTTTACTCAATAAACGCAACCTATTGCGTTCGCGTCAACTAATAGCCTGTTTGTTTGAAAAAGTAAGTTAGTTGGGCCAATTTTTCCGAGGAACGAGCAACTTTCCTCAACGAACGCAACCCCTGCGTTCACGTGAACAAATAGCCCGTTTATTTGAAAAAGTAAGTTAGTTTATCCCATTTTTCCTGGGAACGGGCAACTTCACTCAACGAACGCAACCCCTGCGTTTACGTGAACAAATAGCCCATTTGTTTGAAAAATAAGTTAATTTGGCCCATTTTTTCGAAGAACAAGCAACTTTACTCAACGAACGTAACCCCTGCGTTTACGTGAACAAATAGCCTGTTTGTTTGAAAAAGTAAGTTAGTTGAGCTCATTTTTCCAGGAATGGACAACTTTACTCAACGAACGCAACCCATTGCATTTGCATCAACAAATAGCCCGTTTGTTTAAAAAAGTAAGTTAGTTGGGCCAATTTTTCCGAGGAACAAGTAACTTTACTCAACGAACGCAACCCTTGCATTCACGTGAACAAATAGCCCGTTTGTTTGATAAAGTAAGTTAGTTAGGTCTATTTTTCCGGGGAACGGGTAACTTTGCTCAACGAACACAACCCTTGCTTTTGTGTGAACAAATAGCCTGTTTGTTTGAAAAAGTAAGTTAGTTGAGCCCATTTTTCCAGGAATGGGAATCTTTAATCAATGAACGCAACCCTTGGGTACAAGTTCAAGGATTAAATCAACAATTTAGCCATGTTTAATGGTTTTTGGGCATATATCGCATATTTGATAGCACATGTGTGCAATTCTCAGTAAATAATATGCATTTGCATATACCTGTATGCAATTTTGTAGCATCTATGTGCAATTCTTATTTTACAATATGCAATTGCATATATAGTATGCAATTTTGCAACGTCTGTTTGCAATTCTTAATTTACAATATGCAATTGGATTCTGCCCTTCTTTTGGTCTTTAACTTTGTCACTTTTACTAAAAGGCTGATCGGCTCACACTCTTATAATGTATGTAAATATCACCAAATTTCCTCTTTTTGGCTAGAGGGCCTCTTTTTTGTGTGTGTTCATTTGCAATGACAATACAGATAATCTACTACTACCTAAAAGCTATAGAAAATTAAATGTCATATCATCTATTTTCTCTAACCAAGACTACATGTCACATAAATAAGAAATAAGATCTCAAAAAATAAACAGAAACAAAGAAAACACTTTACCTAAAATATTTTGTAATACGGTAGAGTACACAAATGTTAGCCCCTAACTATGATAATTGTTATCAATAAATACAAAGATGAATTTAAATTAGTTCTTCCATTTGTTTTAAATTCTTTTCAATGTGGTCAACTATGATAATTGATTTATTTTTATAAAGGTCATCAATGAATACAATAGAACATATGTTACCAAATTATTGAAAAAAAGAACTTTTAAGATCAATTAAAAGTGAATAGAAAGAAAAGTATAAATAAAAGGTATACAAAGGTATCCTTTTAAAAGTTAATATTTTCATTCTACACAACTCAAGACCACTTGCGCCACACGTTATATTTTGCTATATTAATTGTCATATTATTGTTTCATATAAACACAAGCCCATATAAACACCAATTCTTAAGCCCAAAGGGTTAGCTAAATGGTGAGGTTAGGTGATGTAATATATTAGAATTACGGTTCATCAAAAGGTCAAATTTGCTTCCATTATTAAGAACAGAATAAATATAAAATTACTTTGGTTTCTCAAACAGATTTTCCTTTCACAGAGAGTAACGCAAAGCTTGGCAGCACCCCTCAGAAGACACAATCAAATAATAAAAACAGATTTGTATTTCACCTAAGCAACTCATGATTTTGGCACAAAGACAAATTATCCAGTACAAATTTCCTTAATTTGTTTTTTCACATGTATCCATATTCCTTTTCAGTAGCCAATGCAGTGATGCGAACCTTCCTTGCAATTTGTGCGCCTACAATAGGAAAAATGGAAAAAATTAGACGCAATAGAAATCGTAAAATTGCACAATCTACAAATTTGAACAGCAAGAAAGAAAAAAACAGTAATTAGAATGAACTACAACAACCAAATAATGAGAGAACCTCAAAATACAACCAATCAAATTCTATAATGACAATTGCCCAAATTGAAGTAAATAATTAAAGTTTCAGAATTCTAATAGTGCAACTAAAAAAGAAAATTATCGCTTTTCTTTTATTTAAAAAAAAAAAAACATTACAATCATGAAGCATGAAACTTAAACTGAATACAGAACAGGAAAGAAAAAAATTGCAACCAAATGTTCCTATTATAGGAAAAGGGACTAATATAGGAGTTCAATTGGGAAAATGGAAATATTAGAAGCCTTTAAGGCTTTTTATACAAAAAGAAAACAGATATCACACAAAAACATTAACAAATTTCATACGGCAACTCTGTACTTAAACTAACTCTTTACCCAAAAAAGGAAAAGAAAAGAAAAAGTAGAGCTATACTAATTATTTCTCCCCTAAAAAGACAATCATCTGCTATTTCGTGGAATTTGCATGTTTGTCTGCTAAACATGTTTTGTTCTCACAACCTGTTGTGTGTAATCTAACTGCTGGTTGCCTGTGAAGATCCTTTAACTTCGTCAACAATTTCCTCCTGGTTGTGTCCTCCTCCTTTACAAATAATAGTAATGTATATACCTTAAATGCTTCACAGCTTTATCTCTTAATTGTTCCCCTCTGAAATTTGTTGACTTCATCCATTATGCACAACAAAACAGAATAGATAGTTTAAAGAACAAAACTAATATCAACTAATGAAAACAGGAAAAGTGGCTGAATTTATGTTCTATTGCCAAATCACATACCAAATGTATGCTTCGTAATAAACCAAAATGAAGCTATTGATCTGGCAAACAGATAAATAAGTTTAAACAAACAAACAAAGGCATAGTCACCCAAAGACTCAATCTTTGGGTTCAAATACTAAAACAATTTATTCAACATATAAAGATGATATAACTTGGATTAAATATCATCCAATTTGTTTCTTTCTTAGAAGATCTGCATTAGAAGGTCAGAGCGTTTTCAGTCAAAAGAAAAGGGAATTTCATAGAAAGTTGAAATAGAAGTAACTCAAAGAAAGCATTTTCTTCACCTAACTGTTTCTAACCCTTCAACTCCTCTGCCAAAAGAATCCCCTGAGAAAACAAAAGAAGAACAAAAATCAAAGCCTAACCTGGACACAACTCTAAATAAATGAATTAATGAGAAAAGCAGAGATGAAGAGGAGAGCACCGAAAAACTGCAAGCAACTAAAATGAACTGCTGATTATGAATATAACAAAGCTTCTTGAAGCAGACCCATCTAAGCTTATAATCTGCAGTGGAAAAGAGAATGAGAAGAATGCCCAAGCAAGCATCCATCCCAGTACCCTTACATGGAAAAAAAAAAATTCCATGATTCAGAATTCTGTAATAGAAATTGACACATTAAATCTAACACAAATAACATGTTATCTAAAATCCAAACAAATTAACACTCGAAAAGCAAAAATACCACTCGACATTCCAAATGTCATCTATGAATGGCACATAACTTGTCCCTCTCAATGTCAGTACACAATCAAAAACTGGAAGTACCGTGTTATTTGGAGTGTAACGCCAAAAAAGTGGCCTGAAAACGGAGTCTTACTCCGTGGTCATGATATCCAGCTTCTTTCCAGTCGGATTCTTTGTGTAAAGGACAATTGCCATTTTCTGAATAAGCACTTGATGTAATCAGAGAAATCCAACTCAAAGGTTGCAAAGATTCATGACCAATGATGTGCGATAACTGGTATAAAACTATGAATAGCACACAATAAACAACAGAAAGAAGAAACCTTGATACAATTAACATGACTATTGCAAATTCAAAAAGAAATAAATGACCAAAACTCTGCTGCACAATTCTCTCCACTAGCGTAGAGGCTTCTTGAACAAAAAAAATTGTGCAGCAACTCGTGAGAAACTCACCACCACCATTGTCTCGAATGCCCATATGGTAGCCAAGATCAAAATCAAGAAGTGCAGTACCACCATTGCATACCCAACATGAGTGTGACATTTCAGCAAACAAATGGAGAGCATGTGGTGATATGCCAGATGTATCAACCCCAAAACCCAATTGCTTCCAAGCTTCTTGATCAAGATTCTTCAAAGACAAAAACCGAGTAATCTTCTGAATTGAACTGATGGAAAAAGAAGACAACTAAGCAGGCAAACCTTGCGTGGATGGTGATTCCGGAATCGGCGATGTGATAAGGTCATAATTTCACACATTTGCATGCCTTCTTTGCTTAGTAATGTTGTGTAGTTTCTCTTTATTTTGAGTCCCTTACCTATGTTTGTGTGTTTTGTAGGTTGGGACAGCAAGGTGATCACATTTGGTACAATTCATGCATGTTAAGGGTTGATTGGCACAAGAGGAATATGAGCTTAATGACAGAACCAATTTGGGCCACACTCCTTGTCAGTCCAGTTTCGTAGGTCATCTTGCAGGCCTCATTTCAGTAACTTGCACAGGTCAGATGAGGAGACATCCTTCATAGCAGTTGTTCCAATGGGTGTCTATTATAACATATCCAAATTTCAGCCCAATTGGATAAATCTGGAGCCCTCAACACGTCAAAGACTGAACCAAGCTCACAGAAATGTCATGTTGGCTGCCATCATATTTAATGTGGCTACATCCCTAGAGCCATGTGCTACACATCAGAGCAGCCACACTTGGGAAACAAATCAGTATGGGAACTCAAAAACCAAGAAAAGTTCACCAAAACAAGTATGGGCAGCTGGAGCAACAGGGAAGTATGGGCAGCTGGAGCAACAAGCAAGTATGGGCAGCTAGAGCAGTTGGCAGCAGCTGAGAGAGGTGTGCTTCACCAGCCAAAGGGGAGCACGAAATTACACTCTATAAATAGAGAGTTGCACACTCATTCAAGAGGGGAGAGAGCAGACACACACATTCACTTCATCCATTACTCTCATACACACCACAAAGAGAGAAGGGAGCTTGGAGCTGTCAAGGGAGCTTGGAGCTGTCCTGGGAACTTCCTTGCTGCCATCATCTAGTTCTTCTCCTCTCTTTATCCTATCTATGTATTTCTTATTTTCTGTATTCATAGTTATGTCTAACTAATCCATTTAGTTAGGGCTTAGGATGAAGCCCTAGTCATGAATATTCAATGTTATGGATGATGTTATAGTTAATTGATTTCCTTGCTTTTATTATCAAGTTGTTAATCTCCAGCTTATTATGTGCTTGATATATGTTTTCTTGGAGTAGCTAACTAGGATTTTATGCATCTAGCACAGGTTGGGAAGGGGTTTAGATTCACCAATTCTACTCTCCTTCCACAAGCAACACATGAATGGCCTAAGAATCATTCAAGGGGTTAATAACCATAGGTTGACTAGGACAGATACCATGTTCTAGGACTTGTGTGATTATCATATTCTCAAGGAGCTTAATGACTCTTGTATGCTTTATTCTAAGTAGATACCATGCTTAGGTTGCATATTAGAGATCACGTGTTGTGTAGATACCATGCATAATCACATGCCTTAGGAGAATGATGCATCCTGCACCTAGATACCATAGGCTTGTATGCGATAATCTATTGTTGATGAAGCTTGAGTCAATTTCTATGCATTCATAACTTGGATAGGAAGACTAGTGGCAGATTCCAAGGTCCTAACACCTCTCCATCATTGTTTTACAATTTGTTCATTGCTGCTAGTGTTTACTTTCAAGCACTTTCATTTCACTTTCTTGTTTTCATTTCAACAACAAAACCCCCCATTTCGAGTGCGTGTGTGGTGCTAGGATTCTGTCCTAGACCTTGAGTAATTAGCAAGAGGCATTGTTGAATTCGACCTTGCCTTTAGCTAGTTAGTCAGCTTCTTTGTTTTATGTTTTTATAGCATTCTAAGTAATTTAACTTGGAACCAAGTTACCATTCTCCGTGGGATCGACCTCGTATTTACATAAGCTATACTATAAACGGTTCGTGCACTTGCGAGAATTAAAGTTGCTGTTTTTAATAACTCATTTTAGTTGTTAAGAATAGGCTCAACACGATGTCCGATGACTGTTGCATCTCAGCGTCGGCAGAGGTGAGACGCCCAGATTCTGATTTGGGGACATAGATGAGGATTGGATTTCCAAGAGAGAGAGATCGATCGCAGAGATAAGCAGGTCCCGTGCACGCCAGGGCTTCCGCGCGTTCGTTGAAGCTTTTCACTTGTTTTCTCAGTCACGTGTATGTCACGTGATATTTAATAACAAAGGGCTCAACAAGTCTTCAGGTCATTCAATCTCAGCCCTTCATTTTTAAGATGCAATACTGACCCTTGGATAACTGGCTGCACCGGTACAGCTGAGGCACCGCAGAATTTTCCTTTTTATTATGCCGATATTTTTATTTTTATTTTTGAGACTATCCTTTTTTTCTTTTTCTGTTTTTTTTTTTTTCAAAAGTTGAGACGATCCTTTTGATAGTATATTTTTTTGTTTTATTGTTTTATTTTCCGAAAAATTAGCAGATATGACACTACTAGTGACAGTGTAACCCAACGAATTTTTCATAAACATGTCCATCATCACTTGTTACAACTTGACAACCACTTCCCTAAACCCTATAAATCCTTTTGACAGAAAAAAAAAAAAAACATATAAATACTCACATGGCCACGCTGTCAGAGTTTTTGCAGCTCATGCTAATCAAATCTTTTTATATTGATTATGGTGCGTGTTGAGGCCCAAAAATCCAAGGGGCTAAGCCCAAGTTGACTATTGGCCCAATAGGGACAAGTAAACACGAGAGAATTTAGGGAACAAATTAATACGAGCTACGGGCCACATGCCACGCCAAACAAGCACGTGCGGGAAGACCAAAAAAAACATGCTAACTTTACAAAAACATGCTCACTCCTATTGAACCCGGCTATAGCCTATGATGATAGGATAAAAATCCAAGCACAAGCATAGGTGTCGGAACCGCCATGCCGACACCAAGATGTGTTACAAGCTTAGGTGGACCCAAGCCACCAAAATTACCCGGGGCTTGCTTGAACGGGTTGTGGTATGGATGGCGACGGGCTTTCATAGGGCCCATTGACGAGCCAAGGGAATGGTAGTTTCGGGTCACTTGGGGGGCCCAAAACTCAAGCCTATTCCTTCGGCCCGAAATACATGGGTTAGCATGAGAGAAGAGAGAGCATGACCCAATACCTTAGAAAAAAGTGCAAAGCCTGTTAGAAAAGGCTAGGACGATTAGAAGGTCTAAACGTGCTGTTAAAGTGCAATGGGCAAGCTGCTTTCGGCAGCTTGACGAAAAGCCCAGCAGATTGACCCAGCATGACATATCACCAATTCAAAGCTTAGGAAAGGAAAGCCCAGCCCAAACTCTCTGTAAAATATCTGGCCAAGCACGTTTTGTCCCTATCCAAGAGAGTCAACAGCAACCATCTCAAAAACCAGAGGAAATCCACACGAGCAAGAGGTTTACTCGTTGGGTAAAACGTAGCTCCTTTCCCTCCCATTGTTCTGGCAGCTTGCATAGGAAAGATCGAGAGAAAAGCAAGCGGCTCTTCACCTCTATGAGTAAGGGCCAGCTAAACCGAGACCTTGGAACCACAAATGGGTTCCTTACCCATGTGTCTGGGGCGGACGGGAATTCATCAAAGAGGACGAAGTGGGGAAAAACAATGGAAAGAGGGAGGGAAGTATGACGGAATTAGAACCCTTAGTGGCTATAAAAGGAGGACTTCTGCTACCCAGAAGACCAACCCATTTCCAGAGCTCGACCAAGCATTGTCAAGCAGCTGGAAAATCTACTCAAGCCACCCCATTTCCTCCTCCATTCGTTTTCTTCCTCCATTAGGAAGGAAATCAGCCAAATCTTCCTTTGCTTGCTCTAAACCTCCATCCTCCATAGGAAAATGTATCTCTCTCTCTCTCAAAATTGCTAAACCTGTGAAAGCCTAGCTCCCATGCCACATGCTCTCCAAGCCAAGCTCTCCTGTAAAATTGGTTAAGTTTGTTTGGGCTATTAGTGAAGGAAGCCTGAGAGTGTTTTCGTAACAGTTTTATCAGACTCTGCGAAAAACACTCTTCCAGGCGCTTGGTGTCGAACCCAGGCACTTGGGGAATTTTGCTCACTTCTCTTCTTACGGCAGCCCAAGCCCATTCGTCAAGCTGCTGGAACAAAAGGCCCCAACAGTGCGCTTGGGGGTTGTGGAAGGAATTCATTGCAATCACCATCACCAACAATTCCAAAACCCCAAAAACCAAGATTCAAGCCAAACAAAACATGGAATATAATGATGCGCTATACGAGATGCTCCTGGAAAATAACACAAGCTCTATATTCATGTTGTCGGAAGAGTGAACCCTCATGCCAGATCAAGTTATATCTTGATTCAACTCAACCATTAGATTATCCAAATCCAAACTAATCATGCCAAGCCAAATCAAATTTTTCCAACACCTATTCCATGCCAAACAAAACATCCTTCCAGACATGCCATGTTTCAAATATCCTTCCAGCACATGCCTTATTTCAAACATTCTTCCAGCACATGCCCTATTTCAAATATCCTTCCAGCACATACCCTATTTCAAACATCATTCCAGCAAATGCCCTGTTTCAAATATCCTTCAAGCACATGCCCTGTTTCAAATACCCTTCCAGCACATGCCCTATTTCAAATACCCTTCCAGCACATGCCCTATTTCAAGCATTCTTCCAATATCTAGCCATCATGTCGCACGCTATCACCTTCACTGAGGTTTTGTCTACCAAATTCAAGTGTTCTGGAGCTGGTGATGTAAACTCAATACAAGCCAAAGCCAAGCAATACTAAGCATACATGCCCATGCCATGCATCCAAGCATACATGCCAATGCCAAGCATCCAAGTATACAAGCCAATGCTAAGCATACATGCCAATGCCAAGCATACATGCCAATGCCAAGCATCCAAGCATCCAAGCATACAATCCAAAATCAAGCATACATGCCAATGCCAAGCATCAAGCCAAATACCAAGAATACATGCCAACATCAAGCGTGCAAATCAATGCAACTCTTGCAAATCACAACCATGCAAAATCAAGCCTATCTAGTCACTCAAGCAAATAAATCATGCAAGCTAAGTTATTTTGAGCTAATCCACCAAGCATCTTCTTCTTTGTCATGCCACAAAATAGGCCAACTCTTGGTAACTCTAGTAAGTGACCACCAAAATTACAGTGTCTAGGAAAATTCTTCAGGGCAACACCCTCGATGTTTAAGAAGGATTGGGTTTTAAGCGGGACCATTACGACCCCTCCAACCTTCTCGGAAAAAACCTGGCTGTAATTTCAGAGACACTTAACTAGTCATCCTTGAGTTCTTCCTAAACTCATGCCACTGCCATTTATTTTGGGCTGGAAATTGATTATTTGGATCATTTCAAAACACATTCACGGCCTTAATAATCAAGGGGGCTAATGTTGAGACCCAAAAAATTCAAGGCTATGCCCAAATATATTCTTGATCCAATGCGATACCTTACCGAGAAGAAACCCAATTTGGGCATGCGAAAGTTCGTCATATACGCTTGCACACATGCCACGCCAAGCAAATAAGCAACACGCCATGCTACAAGCTTAAGTAGGCCCAAGCCACACGAATACCTGAGGCTTGTTGAGCGGGTTGTTGTCACATCCCGGAATCGGCTCCACCGTAGCACGATATTGTCCGCTTTGAGCCCCCCTCACTGCCCGCACGGTTTTGTTTCTGGGAGCTCACGAGCAACTTCCCAGTGGGTCACCCATCCTGGGATTGCTCTAGCCCCCAACTCGCTTAACTT
>CM059235.1:25782983-25785483 GCA_030345395.1 Prunus mongolica
CCGTACTCCCAACACAAAAGCATAACCGAGGACAACCCCAAGCCAAAGTAAACTCGAAAGCCAACCCATCGTCGCCCACACTAGTGGGTGAATGGTGTGCTTCCCGGGGTTGGAATAGACATTCCCTCGCAAGCAAAAGATTGTCTATGCCAACCCCGGGAAGCACACCATTCACCCACTCCCGCCCCGCGTGGTGTGGCGGTGATTGGATAGCTACGGATTGAGCAATTGCCATGGATCAAAATGTGTCATTTGGAAGGATTTTTGTCAAAAAGTTTTAAAAATCTCGTGGGTTTGCAACTCGTAGGAGCATCACTTTCAACGTGCCCGGTATTGGGTTGAGTTTCTAAAAACAACCGTGCACACCGAGGTTAAACTTTACCGGATCCGCTCCGACTCGCCGCTCCGAAGGCAACGAAACATTTGTTTTTCATTTTGATGAAAATTTATGATTTTAAATCGTTTTGGTTTGAAATTGTTTTGAAAAGGTTCTTTAAATCTTGCGGGTTTGCAACTCGTAGGAGCATCACTTTCAACGTCCCCGGTATTGGATTGAGTTTCTAAAAACAACCGTGCACACCGAGGTTAAACTTTACCGGGTCCGCTCCGACTCGCCGCTCGCCCACTATTTTGAAGGCAACGAAACATTTGTTTTTAATTTTGATGAAATTCTTTTGAAAAAATTGGCTAGGCAACCCCAATCCGCGACTATCCACCCACCGCCACCCCACACGGGTGGTTGTTAGTTGCGAAATGAGGTTGTGTTCGACATGCCGGTGCATTTGAGAAGGAGTTCCTAGCAACTCCGTGCTCTCCCATGCAAAAAAAAGCCTAGACAACCCCATTTCGCAACTTTCCACGCCTTTTTTTTTTTTTCCCACCTCACCCATGGCGGCGGCGTGGTGGCGGCCGGATTCGGGCCGCCACCGCCATGGGTGGCAGCCCCCCACCCCGACACCAAACCCATATTACCGAGGCAACATATCGAGGAAACATGACATGGGTGTGGCGTGGGGGAAGGGGGCTGCAGCTAGGAAGGCATGGGCTGCCATGCATATGCAGGCAACACACACCCCCCTATATAGCATTTTATGCATTTTGCCCTTTGACAGGAGGAGACATCAACTATGCGCGAGGAGTCATAATGGGCTCTAAATAATTCAATACAAGGTATTTTGACGTGATTTTTTGCAGGGACACTAAGAAACATGCAATCTATGATGGGAAAAAGTTTCATAAATTTTTGAAGTCGGGAAGTATTTTTTATTATTTTTAGAAGTCGTAAAATTGAAAAAATCATTAAAAAAAATCGGGAAGGAATTTTTTAGTTTTGTAAGTTGGAGAAGGTCCTAAAAATCATAGACTACTTATGGGGAGCTTATTGTGCGAGGAAATTTGAATAAAAATGGGGTTTGACAAGGTTTGAAAAATTCTGTCGACATTTGTGGGCATGCTGTGGGCAGCAATGCCAAGGCCAAGGCAAGGCATGGCATGTCAAGCTTCCAATAGCCTCACTCTCGAAATGCCTTGCAATGCCAAGGCCAAGGCAAGGCATGTCAAGGCCAAGGCATGCCAAGGCCACGGCATGGCAAGGCAAGGCATGTCAAGGCCAAGGCATGCCAAGGCCACGCCATGCCAATGCCAAGGCCACGCCATGCCAATGCCAAGGCCAAGGCACGACATGCCAAAGCAAGCCAAGCCAAGGCATGCCAATGCCACACCATGCCAAGCTTCCAATAGCCTCACTTTCTCGAAATGCCTTGAATGGGGCAATGCCAAGGCCAAGCCAAGGCCAAGGGACGACATGCCAAGGCAAGGCATGACAAGGCCACGCCATGCCAAGGCCAAGGCACGACATGCCAACGCAAGCCAAGGCAAGGCATGCCAAGGCCAAGGCACGACATGCCAAGGCCAAGGCACGACATGCCAAGGCCAAGGCAAGGCATGCCAAGGCCACGCCATGCCAAGGCCAAGGCATGCCAAGGCCACGCCATGCGAAGGCCAAGGCACGACATGCCAACGCCACGCCATGCCAAGCTTCCAATAGCCTCACTTTCTCGAAATGCCTTGAATGGGGCAATGCCAAGGCCAAGCCAAGGCCAAGCCAAGGCATGCCAAGGCATGCCAAGGCCAAGGCAACGCAAGGCCAAGGCACGACATGCCAACGCAAGCCAACGCAAGGCATGCCAAGCTTCCAATAGCCTCACTTTCTCGAAATGCCTTGAATGGGGCAATGCCAAGGCCAAGCCAAGGCATGCCAAGGCCAAGGCACGACATGCCAAGGCAAGGCATGCCAAGGCAAGGCTTGCCAAGGCCAAGGCACGACATGCCAAGGCAAGGCATGCCAAGGCAACGCAAGGCCAAGGCACGACATGCCAACGCAAGGCATGCCAAGCTTCCAATAGCCTCACTTTCTCGAAATGCCTTGAATGGGGCAATGCCAAGGCATGCCAAGGCCAAGCCAAGGCATGCCAAGGCCAAGGCCAAGGCACGACATGCC
>CM059235.1:25805483-25810483 GCA_030345395.1 Prunus mongolica
GTCGTAAAATTGAAAAAATCATTAAAAAAAATCGGGGAGGAATTTTTTAGTTTTGTAAGTTGGAGAAGGTCCTAAAAATCATAGACTACTTATGGGGAGCTTATTGTGCGAGGAAATTTCAATAAAAATGGGGTTTGACAAGGTTTGAAAAATTCTGTCGACATTTGTGGGCATGCTGTGGGCATATGTGGGCATGCTGTGGGCAGCAATGCCAAGGCCAAGGCAAGGCATGGCATGTCAAGCTTCCAATAGCCTCACTCTCGAAATGCCTTGCAATGCCAAGGCCAAGGCAAGGCATGTCAAGGCCAAGGCATGCCAAGGCCACGGCATGCCAAGGCAAGGCATGTCAAGGCCAAGGCATGCCAAGGCCACGCCATGCCAATGCCAAGGCCACGCCATGCCAATGCCAAGGCCAAGGCACGACATGCCAAAGCAAGCCAAGCCAAGGCATGCCAATGCCACACCATGCCAAGCTTCCAATAGCCTCACTTTCTCGAAATGCCTTGAATGGGGCAATGCCAAGGCCAAGCCAAGGCCAAGGGACGACATGCCAAGGCAAGGCATGACAAGGCCACGCCATGCCAAGGCCAAGGCACGACATGCCAACGCAAGCCAAGGCAAGGCATGCCAAGGCCAAGGCACGACATGCCAAGGCCAAGGCACGACATGCCAAGGCCAAGGCAAGGCATGCCAAGGCCACGCCATGCGAAGGCCAAGGCACGACATGGCAACGCAAGGCCAAGGCACGACATGCCAACGCAAGCCAAGGCAAGGCATGCCAAGGCCACGCCATGCCAAGCTTCCAATAGCCTCACTTTCTCGAAATGCCTTGAATGGGGCAATGCCAAGGCCAAGCCAAGGCCAAGGGACGACATGCCAAGGCAAGGCATGACAAGGCCACGCCATGCCAAGGCCAAGGCACGACATGCCAACGCAAGCCAAGGCAAGGCATGCCAAGGCCACGCCATGCCAAGCTTCCAATAGCCTCACTTTCTCGAAATGCCTTGAATGGGGCAATGCCAAGGCCAAGCCAAGGCCAAGCCAAGGCATGCCAAGGCCAAGGCACGACATGCCAAGGCCACGGCATGCCAAGGCCAAGGCACGACATGCCAAGGCAAGGCATGCCAAGGCAACGCAAGGCCAAGGCACGACATGCCAACGCAAGCCAACGCAAGGCATGCCAAGCTTCCAATAGCCTCACTTTCTCGAAATGCCTTGAATGGGGCAATGCCAAGGCCAAGCCAAGGCCAAGCCAAGGCATGCCAAGGCCAAGCCAAGGCATGCCAAGGCCAAGCCAAGGCACGACATGCCAAGGCAAGGCATGCCTAGGCCACGCCATACCAAGCTTCCAATAGCCTCACTTTCTCGAAATAGCTTGAATTGAATGGGGAGCAATACCAAGGCCAAGCCAAGGCAAAGCATAGCATGTCAAGGCCAAGGCTTATGCCAAGGCCACGACATGCCAACGCAAGGCCAAGGCATGGCAAGGCTTGGCACAACATGGCAAGGCAAGGCACGGCAAGCCGAAGCCACGGCATGTCAAGGCAAGGCTTGCCAAAGCCACAGCAAGGCAAGCCAAAGCAACGACATGCCAAGGCAATGCAAGGCAAGGCATGCCAAGGTAAGTGAAGGCCGTGCGAAGAGGAGGCAAGTACGTAAAAATACAAAGTGTCGGATGGGTAGCCTCGCCAAGTTTTGGGGGAAAGTTGAATGGAAAAGGAGGGGGAGGGACGAATCGAAGCGACGCAGGGCTGAATCTCAGTGGATCGTGGCAGCAAGGCCACTCTGCCACTTACAATACCCCGTCGCGTATTTAAGTCGTCTGCAAAGGATTCTACCCGCCGCTCGGTAGAAATTGTAATTTAAGGCGGCCCTCGCAGCTCGTCCGCCGCAAGGGCTTCACCAACGACACGTGCCTTTGGGGGCCTAGTGTCACGGCCCGCATGTTCAAGGTCCATATTCAAGGCCCAGCCCGTTGGATTGATCATGCTAGACCTCTTAGCCCACTTGTCCACCTACTAGAATAGTAGATGAGAATGGTAGGTGAGAATGTTAGGTGAGAATGTTAGGTGGGAATGGTTGGTGGGATGAGACCCACATCTTTGCCACCTACCATGGTAGGAATGTGTATATAAGGAGGATCTCACATTGTGAATCCTCACCCCTCAACTTGTAAAGCATAGAGTAGCAATACAAGCATATTTTCTCCCAAACTTGCTTAAGTGTTCTTATCTTGCTTAAGTGTTCTTATTGTGTTCTTGCTCTTGCAATTGTTCTTTGCTTGTTTCGATCTTATATTGTAGGAAGGAGGCTGACTTAGCTTGTTCGAGAGGCGATCAAGTCTAAGGCCGCACGGAAGGAAGACTCCGAAAAAGTCATCCCGTGACAGTTGGTATCAGAGCTAAAGCTCGAATCATTCAAAGAAGCATGTCGAAGAGCGGATCAGATGTGGAGACAGACCTGTCCAAGGTCAATATGGATCGTGGGGGCAAATCGAGGAGGGAACGATCTAGAGATGTGGTGGCCATGATGGAGAAACGGCTTTCTAAGATGGAGATTGCCGTGGTCGAGTTCGATCAACGACTCGAGGAGGACGTCCTTACGAAGGGGACCTTCGAAGCTGCAACGGATGAGCTTCAAGGCCAATTCCAGGGAATCCTCAACTCCGCACTAGATGGCATCAAACTAGATGTTCAAGCCAAGCTGGATCACTTCTTAGCGGAGCTTACTTCGCTTCGTGATGAGATGAAGGATGTGAAAGGAGATTGGGCTTTGTGCAAGGAAGCTGTCTTGAACAAGACCCGAACTCCGAAGGAGCCTAAGGTGCTAGATTCTTTCAAACCCAAATCCTACAATGGGAAGAGGGAGGCGAAGGAGCTAGACACTTTCTTGTGGAATATCGAAAGGTATTTCAAGTATCTGAAGCTCGAAGATGATGAGCCCAAGATCAATGCGGCAACGTTGTTTCTCACCGACAATGCTCTCATGTGGTGGCGTCGTCGATCCATGGAGATCGAACAAGGTACGTTTACACTTGAGACTTGGGGCGATTTTAAGAAGGATATTATGTTGCATTTCTATCCAGAGAATGCCAAATACGAGGCAAAGGAGAAGCTAAGGTGGCTGAAGCAAACTGGGAGCGTGAAGGACTATGTCGCCACGTTCACCAACCTGTTGTTCGAGGTGCCTAGCATGACAGATGAAGACAAGCTCATGTACTTCATGAGTGGCCTACAGACTTGGGCCAAGCTGGAGTTACAAAGGAGACACGTCCAAACCTTGTCAGAGGCAATTGCTGCAGCTGAGTCTCTTGTTGAGTTCAAGAAGAGTAGTCCAAGCGACTCCAAATTCAAAGGAAAGAATGGTGACAGTGGATCCGGTGGGGGAGACAACAAGCCAAAAGAAGGTAGCAAGTCAGGAGACAAGTCTGACGGTCACAAGTCATCCTGGAAGAAGAATGACAAAAGTGACAAGGGGAAAGACAAGCCGAAGTTAGCTTGCTATTTGTGCGAGGGAGCGCACATGATGCGGGATTGTCCGCAGAAGAAAGCTCTGAATGCTATGAACCGAGAGAAGGGAGAAGAGGCCGAGAGGGAAGCAGGAATGGGGGCCATTCGCCGCTTCAATGCCTTGCAGGCCAAAGGAGCTCAACCACAGGTTCAAGCGAAAGGAGTGATGTTCGTGGAAGCCATGGTGAATGGCAAGACAACCCGTTGCTTGGTGGATACAGGTGCTTCGCACAACTTTATGTCCGTGCAGGAAGCAAAGAGACTTGGGTGTCGAGTCTCAAAGCAAGCAGGCAGTATGAAGACGGTGAATTCAACTGCCAAGCCCATTGATGGAGTAGCTGGTGGTGTGGAACTACGCATTGCCACTTGGAAGGGAGTAGCTGACTTCTCCGTGATCTCGATGGATGACTACGATGTCGTGCTAGGGATGGAGTTCATGGACAAGGTAAAGGCATTTCCCATTCCATTTTACAATACTATGTGCATTGCACAGGGTGGAACAATGCCATGCATGGTGCCGGTAGTAAGGCAACAAAACGAGACAAAGCTTTTGTCGGCCATGCAATTTTCCAAGTCTTGGAAGAAGGGCGAACCGACGTTCCTTGCAACTATAAAGACGGATACAGTTGAGAAGGAAGTCCAACCAGTCCCGAAAGCTGTGGAGGCAATCCTTAAGGAGTTTGCAGATGTCATGCCCAAGGAGTTGCCCAAAACCTTACCACCTAGGAGAGAGGTGGATCATGCCATTGAGCTGGAACCGGGTGCCAAACCCCCAGCCAAAGCGCCATACCGGATGGCACCTCCTGAGTTAGAGGAATTGAGGAAGCAATTGAAGCAGTTGTTGGACGCTGGGTACATCCAACCATCTAAGGCCCCTTATGGTGCCCCGGTTCTTTTCCAGAAGAAGAGGGAGGGAACACTGAGGTTGTGCATCGACTACAGGGCGCTAAACAAGGTGACCATTAAAAACAAGTATCCAATCCCTTTGATTGCAGATTTGTTTGATCAGTTGGGAGGAGCGAAGTACTTCACCAAGTTGGACTTGCGCTCGGGATACTATCAAGTGAGGATCGCACCGGGAGATGAATCAAAGACCACATGTGTGACGAGATATGGGTCTTACGAGTTCCTTGTCATGCCGTTCGGCCTGACTAATGCCCCTGCAACATTTTGCACTCTTATGAACAAGGTATTCCATCCTTTCTTGGACAAGTTTGTTGTGGTTTACATCGATGATATTGTGGTGTACAGCAATTCTCTAGAGGAACACCTTGAGCATTTGCAGAAGGTCTTCCAAGTTCTAAGGGAGAACCAGCTCTATGTGAAGAAGGAGAAATGCTCATTTGTCCAAGAAGAGGTCGAGTTCCTTGGCCACAAGATACGGGGAGGACAATTGCTCATGGAGGAGGGCAAGGTGCGAGCCATTCAAGAATGGGAACCACCAATCAAGGTACCTGAGTTGCGGTCTTTCCTTGGATTGGTGAACTACTA
>CM059235.1:25830483-25835483 GCA_030345395.1 Prunus mongolica
CGGGTGGTTGTTAGTTGCGAAATGAGGTTGTGTTCGACATGCCGGTGCATTTGAGAAGGAGTTCCTAGCAACTCCGTGCTCTCCCATGCAAAAAAAAGCCTAGACAACCCCATTTCGCAACTTTCCACGCCTTTTTTTTTTTTTCCCACCTCACCCATGGCGGCGGCGTGGTGGCGGCCGGATTCGGGCCGCCACCGCCATGGGTGGCAGCCCCCCACCCCGACACCAAACCCATATTACCGAGGCAACATATCGAGGCAACATGACATGGGTGTGGCGTGGGGGAAGGGGGCTGCAGCTAGGAAGGCATGGGCTGCCATGCATATGCAGGCAACACACACCCCCCTATATAGCATTTTATGCATTTTGCCCTTTGACAGGAGGAGACATCAACTATGCGCGAGGAGTCATAATGGGCTCTAAATAATTCAATACAAGGTATTTTGACGTGATTTTTTGCAGGGACACTAAGAAACATGCAATCTATGATGGGAAAAAGTTTCATAAATTTTTGAAGTCGGGAAGTATTTTTTATTATTTTTAGAAGTCGTAAAATTGAAAAAATCATTAAAAAAAATCGGGGAGGAATTTTTTAGTTTTGTAAGTTGGAGAAGGTCCTAAAAATCATAGACTACTTATGGGGAGCTTATTGTGCGAGGAAATTTCAATAAAAATGGGGTTTGACAAGGTTTGAAAAATTCTGTCGACATTTGTGGGCATGCTGTGGGCATATGTGGGCATGCTGTGGGCAGCAATGCCAAGGCCAAGGCAAGGCATGGCATGTCAAGCTTCCAATAGCCTCACTCTCGAAATGCCTTGCAATGCCAAGGCCAAGGCAAGGCATGTCAAGGCCAAGGCATGCCAAGGCCACGGCATGCCAAGGCAAGGCATGTCAAGGCCAAGGCATGCCAAGGCCACGCCATGCCAATGCCAAGGCCACGCCATGCCAATGCCAAGGCCAAGGCACGACATGCCAAAGCAAGCCAAGCCAAGGCATGCCAATGCCACACCATGCCAAGCTTCCAATAGCCTCACTTTCTCGAAATGCCTTGAATGGGGCAATGCCAAGGCCAAGCCAAGGCCAAGGGACGACATGCCAAGGCAAGGCATGACAAGGCCACGCCATGCCAAGGCCAAGGCACGACATGCCAACGCAAGCCAAGGCAAGGCATGCCAAGGCCAAGGCACGACATGCCAAGGCCAAGGCACGACATGCCAAGGCCAAGGCAAGGCATGCCAAGGCCACGCCATGCGAAGGCCAAGGCACGACATGGCAACGCAAGGCCAAGGCACGACATGCCAACGCAAGCCAAGGCAAGGCATGCCAAGGCCACGCCATGCCAAGCTTCCAATAGCCTCACTTTCTCGAAATGCCTTGAATGGGGCAATGCCAAGGCCAAGCCAAGGCCAAGGGACGACATGCCAAGGCAAGGCATGACAAGGCCACGCCATGCCAAGGCCAAGGCACGACATGCCAACGCAAGCCAAGGCAAGGCATGCCAAGGCCACGCCATGCCAAGCTTCCAATAGCCTCACTTTCTCGAAATGCCTTGAATGGGGCAATGCCAAGGCCAAGCCAAGGCCAAGCCAAGGCATGCCAAGGCCAAGGCACGACATGCCAAGGCCACGGCATGCCAAGGCCAAGGCACGACATGCCAAGGCAAGGCATGCCAAGGCAACGCAAGGCCAAGGCACGACATGCCAACGCAAGCCAACGCAAGGCATGCCAAGCTTCCAATAGCCTCACTTTCTCGAAATGCCTTGAATGGGGCAATGCCAAGGCCAAGCCAAGGCCAAGCCAAGGCATGCCAAGGCCAAGCCAAGGCATGCCAAGGCCAAGCCAAGGCACGACATGCCAAGGCAAGGCATGCCTAGGCCACGCCATACCAAGCTTCCAATAGCCTCACTTTCTCGAAATAGCTTGAATTGAATGGGGAGCAATACCAAGGCCAAGCCAAGGCAAAGCATAGCATGTCAAGGCCAAGGCTTATGCCAAGGCCACGACATGCCAACGCAAGGCCAAGGCATGGCAAGGCTTGGCACAACATGGCAAGGCAAGGCACGGCAAGCCGAAGCCACGGCATGTCAAGGCAAGGCTTGCCAAAGCCACAGCAAGGCAAGCCAAAGCAACGACATGCCAAGGCAATGCAAGGCAAGGCATGCCAAGGTAAGTGAAGGCCGTGCGAAGAGGAGGCAAGTACGTAAAAATACAAAGTGTCGGATGGGTAGCCTCGCCAAGTTTTGGGGGAAAGTTGAATGGAAAAGGAGGGGGAGGGACGAATCGAAGCGACGCAGGGCTGAATCTCAGTGGATCGTGGCAGCAAGGCCACTCTGCCACTTACAATACCCCGTCGCGTATTTAAGTCGTCTGCAAAGGATTCTACCCGCCGCTCGGTAGAAATTGTAATTTAAGGCGGCCCTCGCAGCTCGTCCGCCGCAAGGGCTTCACCAACGACACGTGCCTTTGGGGGCCTAGTGTCACGGGATGACTTTTTCGGAGTCTTCCTTCCGTGCGGCCTTAGACTTGATCGCCTCTCGAACAAGCTAAGTCAGCCTCCTTCCTACAATATAAGATCGAAACAAGCAAAGAACAATTGCAAGAGCAAGAACACAATAAGAACACTTAAGCAAAGATAAGAACACTTAAGCAAGTTTGGGAGAATATATGCTTGTATTGCTACTCTATGCTTTACAAGTTGTGAGGTGAGGATTCACAATGTGAGATCCTCCTTATATACACATTCCTACCAGGGTAGGTGGCAAAGATGTGGGTCTCATCCCACCAACCATTCCCACCTAACATTCTCACCTAACATTCTCACCTACCATTCCCACCTACCATTCTCATCTACTATTCTAGTAGGTGGACAAGTGGGCTAAGAGGTCTAGCATGATCAATCCAACGGGCTGGGCCTTGAATATGGACCTTGAACATGCGGGCCGTGACATTCTCCCCCACCTAATTCGGCAACGTCCTCGTTGTCGAGGTAGATCCGTCTCGTTCGAATGCTTCGATGCTGTCCTTGTAGTTCCACAAGGACTCTTCTTTCTCCCAATTGCCTTCGGACTCTGGCAGGCCCTTCCATTTGACAAAGTACTCCAAGTACCTCGGTACACCCCTGCGTCGTACCTCTCGCTTGGCCATGACGCATTCAACCTCTTTGTCAAATGAAGTCACCATCAAAGGTGGAGCTCGTTGAGATTCTCCACGACTTGGCTCCTCGGGGTCAGCATGGTAGGGCTTGAGATTGCTTACATGGAACACCGGATGAATCTTCAATCGAGGTGGTAGTTCCACACGGTAAGCAGCTCTTCCCACTGATCGGATGATGGGAAATGGACCCTCATATCTCCTCAACAACGCCTTGTGCAATCTTCTAGTGGACTTATGTTGAGAAGGGTTGATCTTTACAAAGACCTGATCACCCGGTTGGAACACAACGTCCCGCCGATGCTTGTCTGCCCATTTCTTCATCTTCCGAGTTGCCTTTTCCAATTGAGCCCGAGCCAGCTCATTAGTCACCTGCCACTCCTTGGCCGTTTTGTATGCAGCAGGGCTACTCCCCGTGTAGCCTGACACCACTGTGTTTGGTGTTATAGGTTGTTGTCCTGTTGCCAACTCAAAAGGACTTGACCCTGTCGCCTCCGACCGCTGCAAGTTGTATGAGAACTGAGCAATATCCAACAACTTTGCCCAATCTCGCTGGTTGGCACTCACATAGTGCCTCAAATATAGCTCCAACAGTGCATTCACCCTCTCCGTCTGACCATCTGTCTGTGGGTGAAAGCTGGTAGAGAAGTTCAACTGTGAGCCAAGTAGCTTGAAGAGCTCCGTCCAAAGTTTGCCAGTGAAGCGACCATCACGGTCACTGATAATACTCTTGGGGATCCCCCAATACTTCACCACATGCTTCATAAACAAGCGCGCAGCTTCTTCTGCATTGCACTCTGTCGATGCGGGGATGAAGGTAGCATACTTGGTGAACCTGTCAACCACCACCAAGATAGAGCCACACCCTTCCGACTTGGGTAGACTCACAATGAAGTCCATGGACAAACTCTCCCATGGTCTGGTTGGAACAGGAAGTGGCTCTAGCAACCCACCCGGCTGCGTCTGCAATGTCTTGTCTTGTTGGCATACAAGGCAAGTCCGCACGAACGAGTCTACATCTTCCCGCATCTGTGGCCAATAGTAAGCCTCATTCATCAAGGCTAATGTTCGATGAGTACCCGGATGCCCCGCCCACTTCGAGTCGTGGCACTCCTTGAGTAGCTCTCTCCTCAGATTGTCCCACCTCGGAACATAGATCCTCTTCCCTGTTGCATAGAGAACTCCATCATCGAGCCAAAATCTTCTTGTCTTCCCATCTTTGACAAGCTCCAACAGACTTTTGGCTTGGGGATCATGCAACAAGCCCTCTCGTATTCTCTGCATGAGAGAACTCTGGGGTTGTGTGACAGCTGCTAGTATGGCCTTCCTGCTTAAGGCATCGGCAACGACATTTGTCTTCCCTTGCTTGTACTCCAGTTTGTAGTCGAACTCCGCCAAGAAGTCTTGCCACCTAGCCTGCTTGGGTGACAACTTCTGTTGGGACTGAAAGTAGCTTGTGGCAATATTGTCAGTCCTGACCACGAACTGAGAACCAAGTAAGTAGTGCCTCCAAGTCCGCAAACAGTGCACTACGGCTGTCATCTCCTTCTCTTGAACGGTATACCTCCGTTCCGTGTCATTGAGCTTCCGACTCTCGAAAGCCAATGGGTGTCCATCCTGCATGAGTACACCACCAATAGCAAAATCGGATGCATCAGTGTGTACCTCAAAGGGTTTGCTAAGATCCGGAAGTCTCAGCACTGGTTCTTCCATAAGAGCCCTCTTCAACTCATCGAAGGCATGTTGGCATCGGGGTGTCCACTCCCACGTCTTGTTCTTCTTTAGCAAATCCGTCAAGGGAGCGGCTATGGCTGAATATCCCTTGATGAACCTGCGATAGTAGTTCACC
>CM059236.1:0-2500 GCA_030345395.1 Prunus mongolica
GGACGTAAGGAAGGGACCGACAACTATACAATACGAATCAAAATAAATAAATAAAAGGGACTTCAGTCGATAACAGACCATAGGGAAGTAGAGCGTATAAAAACCATACCAATGGCACATATTCCAGATTTTCAACCTCATTGGCCCCGTTTTCCACATCCATATGCTTGAAACTTGGAAATAACTCTTTGATGGAGTCAGTAGGTAAATGCACATCCAGTCATACAACATAGAAACAGTAATTCATGTTCTTGTGGAATTACTTTGGTTATTAGTTAGGGATACAAATACAAATATAAATAAGCCAGGTAGAATAGAAGTTCCCATCCAGCATCTACGTTGAGGCCTCGTTTGAACTCCCAATTACGGGTGATACGTCGGATAGACTCTATCTTAGAGATCTGGTAAATCCCCAACTACAAGCTCTCAGTTATAGAGTGACTCGGAAGTACTGCTTCTGATGATAGCTATGCTGTAATCGAAGAATCCCGATCTGTAAGAAATGCATATGAAAGCTGAATGCTGTCCTAAGCTTCGCTCAACCTGTGAAATGAGGGCAAATGGACGGTTGCTTTCTTGACCAGTTGGACCGGTTTCGGTCTATACCTTAACCAAGGATGCCTTCCTCTTGAAATGAGAATGGGTAAGAGATCTGGTCGAGTCTCCTATATGGACTGCGCCCATTACTTATGAGAAAGTTCCCCTCCAGTAAGGGGGAAGTTTTCTTTGAGTGAACGAACGTAGCGATGCCGGGGTCGGTGAGCTAGTGAGGTAACACAAGACCGGTGCGGACTTGCTCCCTTTCCTATTGCACCCATGTGTGTGTCAAAGGTAATGCCTACTTCACTGAACTTCGATCGCTCGGTCCGCTGCATCTGATGAGGATGAAGCCGCCCTTCTCCTGCCTGAAAAAGAAGGTGAATGAATTCTGGTTGGCAAGGAATTATTATAGCTTAGCGCTTGTGCTAAGGAAGGAAAGGTGTTCCATAGCATCTGGGGCCAAGGCCCTGTTCTGGTTACTACAATTAGTGTAGCACCTTTCTTTTTAGGGCTTAAAGGCGAAGCGCTTCGTCCGGGTCTTTTTTTCTCCCACAAACTCGGTTAGGGGCGGCTTTGAGTGGGCTTTATCCGTAATGAGCGGAGCGTTCAGCGGTGTGGGCAAGATCTGGAGAGATTTTGTTCATGAAAACATCCCCTTTTCGGGGTATTCCTCTTTAGTGATTGGCACCTGGGGAATGTTAGTAATTTATCTGGCAAAGGCCATGAGGTTTTTGGTGTTTGCCGGCCCTAACTCACTAAGCTTCCAGTCTCATCTGTCTGAGATCCTAACTCGACGAAAGTATAAGCCTCTGCTTAGGGGCTTCTTTCGAATGAAGCTTTTGAAGAGTCTTCGTCTCGCCCACTTAAATAGGAAGAAAGAGGTTCCGGAACCTTGAAAAGATCGTTGACAACTCTAACCGCAGAATTGCTTGTTTCGGTCAAGCCAGTGAGGGAGGTGCCATCGCTTTAACAGTCTGGAAGCGACTTCGGCTTGGGTATGCAGAGGCGATAGAAGCAGTGAGGTTACCTGTAAATTGCAAGCGAGTTCTTAGGGTTCCAAACCTTTGAGTTTCCAGTCTGAGATTGAGATCTTCTTTCACTTTTGGTCTTAGTTAAAAAAGTCTAAAGCGGATAAGGGACTAGCGAGGCGAGTCCAGTTCTCTTCTAGTATGAGGAGGCAAGTTAGTAGTGTCTCTTGCGAGATCTAACCATTCGTTCTAACAAGCGGGTTTTCCTTGTTTTTAGGCTTTTTTTATGTATAGTGCAAACAAGCACGGGAAAAGATACCAATCCAAGAGAGAAAAGAAAGTCCGCGAAATTACATAAAAAATAGGATAAAGCTTTTTTTATCTAATAAAAGATAGACCAATCCACTTTAGCAGAAAAGTCGTAACGGAATAACTTAAATTTACATATTTAAGTCACTCCGTTATCTAGTTTTCTCTTCTCTCTCTTGTGAATGAATCTTTTTCGAAAGTTCACTTCGAACTCTTTCTATACCTAACCTCATAACGACCCTTGAAGTAAGATTATGTGAAACTGTCTGATTAAGTAAGTCTTCCGTGTACTAAGGTGAGAAGACGATCATCATCTAAATAGAGATAAGGGGCTCGTAAGTATGTACGGAACTGATTACCGCCCCTGGAAAGGCCCCTTTCCAGCACTCCTCCTTAATGCCTCTTTGTTGGTTTTATTGATATTGTGAGTAGAGGTCTTGCTATTGCATTTGGTCTCTTTCATCTGGTTAATTTGAAACTTTCGGGGCATTGACTCAGACCAGGAAAGCATCCAATTCTAACAGCTAGAATCAAGACTGAAAATCTCGTCTAATAAGAAGAGCGCTAATTTCTGTCTTACATCACACTAGTCTCGTTCTTGAGTGGGGGGGTCGTGGAAGAAGTGGGTTCGATTCCCATAGCCCCCATGTGGCGAACGCGTAATAGTAGTAAAAGTTTATCAT
>CM059236.1:7500-35000 GCA_030345395.1 Prunus mongolica
TTTCTAGGCATGATCTTGCGACTTTTGGAGTCTACCTTTGAGCGCCTGAATCAATTCAACAAAAAGAGGTCAAATCCCCTAGTTGGGCTGTCTTCGAGCAAGCTCTTAGCTTTCATCGTGAGTTAGAGAGGAATTGAGGATGATCCAGCTAAGGTGAAAGCCATTGTGAATCTATGCCCTCGTAACCTCAAAGAATTGCGTAGTCTGTCGGGCCGGCTCCAGCCTTTGATCTCAAAAGCTAGAACTCGATGTCAATCCTTTTACCGTCAAGACGCAAACTTTGTTTGGACGCCAAAGGACAAAGAAAGAGGATTCCTCAAGCTTGATCTCATCTTTCTTATGTCTGCTCCCGTCTTGTCGCCTCCTATTACTGGTGGGCCACTCCTGCTTTTCGTGTTCACCACCGACGACATTTCCCTATTTTGGGATGTTATGGCAAAAGACGATGACTCTTGGAATGAAAGATAAGCCCATTGACTACCTCAGACCTTGCTCGCAAAGACTATCCACCCTCAGCATTTGGTACTGAGGAGAGCCAGCCATTAAGCACAGACCCAAGCTAAGCAAGAGAATTAACTAACCCCAAGGGATGATCTCGGATTGAAAGTCCAAGGGGGTATGATCAAAATAAAGATAGGATGGATTGTCAGTAATTGTGAACGAAGCAGCGGGCATACCAGAAATGGATTGTCAGGAATGGTAGATGGAGCAAGGATGCATAACAGGCTTAAAAGACGACACAAGTGGGACGCACTGAGGCCGAGCTTTCCTCTACTACTCATTGGGGAGCTAGCATACGAAATTTTCCGTTGAAGGGTTCCACTATCAGGGCGGCCATTGCGAGCGATATTCACTTTCAAGAGTCATGAGCCTACGCCTATATCATTACTCTCGAAGAGCTCATCAAAGAGCTAAGGGATGAGAAAAGGAGGAAGTGGAATTTCTTTCAACTAGAACATTTATTACAACATCTTACAACACTGAATATTACAGAAAATAACAGGGAATTCGGTAAGGGGATAGAAGCACATCCTGCACCCGATATGTCAAAGCAGCTTGAAGACCTGCAACTTGCGCATACTGAAAGGGAAAAAGCAGGCCAATTCACGCATCTTCCGCAGAGTACCAGCCCTATGAGCTAACTTTCCATTTGACGGCAAAAGAGCAATCGGACCTATGAAAGTAACATCTTTGACTAATATACACGGGCTTCTGAGAGGATTCTTTAATCAACCAAAACCTGCAACAGAGTCCTTAATTTCTACCACTTAAAAGTTGAGAGAGGCTCCATTCCCAATGGCAGAAGAAGGATGCAAGCTGGAAGGACTTGGACAAGATATTCTTCACTTGGACAGGAGATGCAGCGTCGGACCCTCTACATGGGTGTGCTATAAAACTAGGAGAAGAACTAAACGGATCATACTCCGGTCCGTACATATGATTCGAGTTTGTGCCTTCTTCATCTTCTTGCTTTTCCTGTCTTCGAACTTCCCACTTCGCGAGCCTTCACTGCCCCGTTCTCTAGCTTTTCTCACTCTTTCCCCTCGCCTTCACTTCTTTCTCACGATCTACTAAAGTATAGGGTAAGTTGCTTCTTGGTTCTACTCCAATTCGTGAGATAGATAGACTGGGTGAAAATCCATTCCTAGGGTAGCCTACTCTTAGAGCTAGAAGGAAGTCAAGTAATGGGGCAGACGTAGCTCACTTCTTTATATACTTACTTATGAATAGAGGTTAGCGAATCTAAGATGTGGTGACCTCCCTCTCTAACTTGTTTGTTGTAGACTTCAGGGACCCTTTCACTGATCTCATCTGTCCATTTCTTCCAGAGGCTAAGGAACGGAGTCGAGACCGAATTCAAGCAAGCCAAGGAAAGCCAGAAGGAGGTTCTAGTCTCTTACCCTTTCCAGTAAAAAGCTTTCTTGCCGTGACCAGGAGCAGGAAACGACTAGGAGACCAGGAACTCACAATTTGATTTAAACTCAGGAAGCGCGTGAATCCACTCATTGCTCTTCCTGAAAGCGAGTAAATCTATCATTCAAGCTTTAGCTTGGCTCGAAAGACTAGGGAATAGGGCCAATAGCTACCGGATCATATCCTTGCACCGACATCCTAGCTTACTTGGATCAGAGCTCCCTAGCTGACTGATATAATAGCGAACAGTTCATAGCTCTAAAGGCTAGATACCCAGGATAGATCACCAGCGTCAACCTATTATGCATTGCAGCTTATCCGCTGCAGCTTTTAGGTCTTGGTAGCTAGTGGGAATGTAGGATAGCTCAAGTAAGTAATAGACTGACACCAGTGCCTCTGATAAGAAAAAAATAGGTCCACATGATCAACCTAAAAGGTTTTCTATGGCTATTCTCTGCCTGAGCAAATGATGCTTTCAGGAAGGACGAATGCAATTACGAGTGACGTCTGCTTGGAGTTCCCGCTTTATTTCCCGCTGGTCGGGAATACAGGATCTCAGACTTTCTTCCTATTGGCGAATGCTAGTCTCTTGTTGTTACCGATGTCGGCTCCATGGGCTTTGTCTAAACTAACCGAGTAGCTAGAGTATAGTTAGTAGCTAGGGAAGATAGCCCAGGGAAGAGACCCATACATGAGGGCGAAACCAAGATACAAGAGTTCGCAACCATTTGAAGGAATAATATGAATAAGATAAAACGAATAGCCAAACCGATATCCAAGAGAATACCACCTTAAAGATAAAGAAATACCAGAAAGCCATACCAGCTTGAATGCAACAAGGGGAAGAACCAATGATCGTATTGAGTCCCTCACCATGAAAGTAAAGAGACTCAGGGGAGATCCAGCAAGTGAATCAACTGACTCTCTTGAAAACGGGATGACTCCTCCACTAAGATGAGTGAGCGGACGAAGAATTAGCAGGGACTCCTTCAAGGACGGGGTTGAGTGGTGTTGATGCGGGCAAGGAGACTCCTGCTTTCTGGGCCTAGTCTGATACATTCGGATACAACTAGTGGGTAAAAGGTCTAGTTGTCCACAGGACCCTTACGCGCCAAAAGCCAAGCAGTGAAGTTCGTACTTGGCCTGGATGGTGATGGTACGGCAAAGGTAGAAGGGTCTTCCTCACAAGTGAGGATTACGATTCAACTACAACCGGGACAGTTCAATAATCGGCAGGGCCCAGTTAGTTGACGGGCTACCTCTCATATAAAGTGGAAGTGCGCTACTTCACAAGGTCGCCTTACGCGACCAACTCCAAGCATGGCAGTTCGGACGATTGATTACTCGACGGTAGGGTTCTGGGGGGAAGGTAGCGACTTACCCCTTCGACTTCTAACTGAAATTCCTTGAGAGTCAAAAGTCAGAGTTGCTCCAGGGTGTAGGCTTCTACTTGTGTAGCGGGTATCGCGCTTCTACTTGGTGTCTTTTCATACCAGAGTCTTCCGCTTGCACCCCGTGGTGCAGGGTTGGTCTCGGGTTCTCCTTCTCTGGTTGCGGGGTCACTTCCTTCTGTTTATATTCCTTGGGTATAGGTCAAGTGAGGTTGCTCCTGACAAAGGCTTGCAGACCTTACAACAAGACCGGAAGCACCCGCCTGTTCGGGTTCCTAGATAGTACAGGTACGCTAAAGGTAGCGAGGGGCTCTTTCGCACAGTCTCTACTGCAGGTATTCCACCGGTGACTGTTGAAATAGCCATTGTTGCTAGTTAGCCTGGATTGCAGGATCTGGAAATGGTGAACTACCTGGGTGCCTGAACCTTTCTTAAATGGGTTCTCCGTCCCTTCTTGGTCTTCCTAGTCCCCGGCGTAGTAAAGACAAGTATCTCCTTCTCGGAAGTATCCTCCGCCAACCACTGATGTGAGTGAATATCTACCTAATCCCGAAATTGAACCAAGCCGTAGCATTCGCTAGTGAGCTTAAGGTTTCAAGCAGCTCTTTCTGCTCTCCCATTTTCAATGGGCTTTGTTTCTTTCCTTTCTATTTGTAATATCTTTCTATTTATATTTTCTGCGAATCTATTTAGTTTCTCGCTTTGGTCTTCTTGTGGGGGATCTTTTCTCTTTATCTTCTGTTCTAATTTTGAGTGTGGGTGCAGAGCAAGCACTTTCTCTTCCGGGACCTTCCAGCCCTTCCCACTCGTCTTCCTGGAAAGAGGACTCCTTCGAAATAGGGGGCTTCTTGGAACCTTTTTCTGATACAGAGATGGAAGGGGCATCCTCAAATCCGCCAATTCGCCACAATGGTAGTTTAGAAACATCTCTACAGAATCGCATAAACCACCTACAAAGGGCTAATTGCATTTTTCTCCTAGATAAGAACGATACTTATTGGAACGACATAAAACGAACCCTAGATCAAGCTCCCTCTCAGCAAGAGTATAATATATTACTCGAGTTCGAGAATAGGGATCTCCAGATCCGGGAGCTTAAACACTCCTGTTTTTCTCAATTTGAGCAAGTGCTTTCTGAGCATCCTGCCTTGGCAGAAAATGCCGCCTACAATCCTCAAGAAGCCTTGCTCGACTTCTTTGACGAGAAGCGGGACGAGCTGGACACCCACCTAGAGTGGAGCACAGCGAAAAAAGACAGGGAAGAAAATTTTTGGATCAAGTAGGTCAGGATATCAGAAAACACGGCCCCTACTCTATCTATATGAAAAAAATACTAGGTAATGAGTAACGGGGCGGATATGAAGTCTCATTCGAAGCGGGGCACGCTGACCAAGGAGCATCACGTTGGCTTTGAAGCAGCTGCATGGTACTGGCATTTTGTAGACGTGGTTTGGTTATTCCTATTTGTCTCTATCTATTGGGAGCTAATGAAGGAACGAATCAGTGGATTGACTAATTGCTTTATTTTGACATTAGGTGTTGTTAATATAATATAGCCTGGGGAGGAAAGAAGGAGAAACTGCTCCCTGGGCTTAGGCTTGAAGGCCTGTTGGATTATACTCGAGAGGAGCCTTGGTGCAAAGAGCGCTGGCCCTTGTCATGGTAAGTTACCTTTGGTTGCTTGCGTGATAAGGGGAAGGGGAGTGGAGTGGAGGGCCCCTTCAAGAGGAGCCGTGGTGCAAAGTTAGCCGGGGCAACCTTTGGCTGGATTGAATCCTTTTATCCTAGTAGCGAACTTACAAAGAATCGCACTCTTTTTATAACTGTTTAAAGGGTGTTTCGGAGACGGCTCTTAAGAACTTTTCCGAAAAAAGAGTTTAGTTCCAATGCTGACTAGGGGAATGCTGACTCAGAGGAAGGCTAAGGCCGAACTTGTTCTAATGTTTGCCGAGCGGAGAGAACTGAACTACGAGCGACGTGATCCCTTAACAAAAGGGCCCCTTTACTAAACTAATAAGGGGCAGCTTGGGCAGATCATTGGTTTTGAGGAGTTGAATATGGAGCAAATGAGCCTTCATTCGCAGGCAGAAGATGGGGTCTCGGGTCACTATCAGCAGGTGGAGTGGAAGAGAGCTCATTCCCCAGAGGGAGGGGGCTCACTGTATTATATTATAGACTTCATTTCTGAATGCATGCTTGGGTCCGGGGCGATTCAAATGCTTGGTTGATGGCTCCTAGCCGGCTTGCTTCCAAGACATGGAGATGAGGATGGAAGGTCAGATGGCTCGGCATCAGAGGAAAGAGATTCTTATAGTTCCGTTCCGTCAGGGTCGGAAAAGAGGAGGTTCATTTGCTCCACTTCCATATAGCTGACGGTGTGTGCCCATCCAACTCTCCCTCTAAGCGGGCATCCGGAAGTCTACTTTTTCCATTTGGCCCATATGGAAACGGGTAGGATTTGGGTCGGGGGCAAGGGTCGAGAGCTTGGGATTCGATACCAAGAGATAGAGTAGAGGGTGGCAGGTTATCCCCTGCTTGGGGTTCAGGGATAGCCGGAGAAAGCTTGGATGGCATTCCTTTCTATATAGACTGGATTTCAAGCGATGGTGGATTCGGAGTGGAGCCGGTCGAGGGAACAAAAGCAGGACTGAGAGTCCATTGCCTTGAATCGAGAGGAGAGGAACGAAATCAAGGGCTTTCCATAGCTGGGCTCACCCGCCTTTGTAGCTCCCACTGGAGGGTTCAGAGAGGCATTTGATCTAGGAGCCTCTTCGCTGGTACTTCCTTTCGAGGGTCATATGCAGCTACAGCAGGTTCTGGTGCTTCTGAGCCCGGAGTGCATTGCCTTGAGGCAGAGGGATGGTTGAGATAAGCTTCACTCGTTAGTTGATAGCTTCGATCCAGTGAGTGAAGGTTGAGGGAGAAAGATCTGCTTTGCCAGAAGATGGAGATATGGTCCCAAGCATTTTTATCTGGATATGGACTTGAAGAGCGAGAAGTTGCAGCTCTTTCATTCGTTCCTGATGCCATTGGGTTACCTCCCTCCCTTTGCTCCGGGTCCGGGGGAGAGGAATGGGAAATCAGTAGTTGGGATATTATGCCGGGGGTCGAATCCAAGGCTTTAGATATGGCGGGGTGGAGCCTTCCTTCACTGATTGCTATGGCGGGTCATTTGCTTCTCCTTTTCTCTAGAACCGGCGGATGGAATGAGGGAAGATAGGAAGTGGGGGATGGGCGATTAGAGCTTTTGATGTCCCGGATGGATCGGGAGAGGAGGGAATGATGTGGGAATATGTTAGCTTACTGGCCCCAGCCCCTCATCGAATGGATGGTCAGTTGGAGAAGGAGTTGATGGGAAAGAAGATGGATCGGATTCCCTTGAATCGGTTGGAGAAGATGGTGGACTCGGACGTCGGAGATGGGTTTGTACCTTCATTCGTTGATGCCGGCGGGCTAGGTTCCGCTTCTGGGTAGATATCCGCGGGGATTCGACTGATGGAAATAGATATGCAGAAAGGGGGCGTACCTCCATCCCCAGTCTTATTCTTATATGGTAGAAATCCGTAGAGAAGCTGGCCTCTCCATCAGGAGGCATAGGAGTAGTTTCGGAGGCTTGCCCGGATCTCAGCAGATGCAGAACGGGAAAGGAAAGGTCCACTGTTCTCCTGTATGTAAGCCGAAGCGTGCGAGACAGCATAAGTTTACTTTTTCGATTCGGGGCTGTGATTTCCTCTTCCATCTATGTGGTAGAGGGGAAGAAATTCCCAGGCTTTATTGAAGAGAGAAAAACTTTAAGTAAGTAGGGGTCGATCAATCCGTTTGCCTGCCCATTCATACATCTGGAGTCTTTCCCTGGGAAGCCAATAGGATGGGGATAGACCCTCTAAGGTAAGATGACCCAACCTTTGTTGATCGGCAAGCACCAGCGGTTGTTTCAGGCCCACCCAGACAAAGACGAGTGTGGAACAAGCAAAGAGTGGAAGACCGGAGTTCATGTTGTGAAAGAGAATTGGAACTTGAGCTCTTTTCTGCTCTCAGATGCAACTCGAACTGAATCACCAATGCGGCGGATAGAAAGACAAGTAAATATTCCAGTTTAAGCTTTGGCCGGGCCAACCCACCTATACAGAGCTGACGCCATGCCCACCTAACCACGAAAGCATCCAATATTTCAAGAGCTGTATGCCAGGCCGCAGATCAAAGACTCCGCCTGGAGGGCAACCAAAGCACCTTCCTACAGTACACCTTTTGAATTTGATTTTCCATAGCATGTAAATCTTCCTACCCGCGAAGCGAAATTGATTGCTTCACTTCACGTGAAAGAGGGGTTCTTAGCCAACGGGGACCGGCCGCGCAGGCTCATTGGGCGCTGGTTCCTCAAACCGCTAGTGCACTTGAAGCGAAGCATGCAATTACGCCTCCCTTTCGAGTAAGCTCCAGTGTTTTGCTCTTCCAGTTCGTAAAGGATCTTAGCCTACACCGGTTACCGACCTCGTAGGCCTTTGGGCTGGGGGAAGAGAGAGAGAGAGGGTGAAGTGGGCTCAGGCCAAAAATGAACCAAATGCAGGGTTACGTACGTTTTATGGCATGTGATTATGATGATAATGGAGGAGTACCTGATCTGCGTGAAACGAAAGATTCTTCTAAACTGACTTTGCATAGAAGAGATGGACTTCCAATCAAAAAGCCTTTGCTTGTGGTTGCCTCCTGGCCATGCGCCATCGATTCCAGTTGGAAGCCCCTTCTTATTCGCTCTTCAGCAACTTCTTGTGCTCTAAAACACTAGAACGACTTGCCTCATAAGAGAAATGACCTGCGGGAACTCATTCCCGGGGCACTTGACCTTGGGTTTCGGACTTGAAATCCCTATTCTTCTTAGGCTCAACGAAGGCGCGTAGGGGAAATCCACCAATGGGCATAGGTAGCCAGTGACGGAAGAGAGGACTGAGCAAGGCGAAATGCTGTTTTTAAATAACTTGGCAAGGATATCCATGTGGATCGATATTGACCCCGTCTCCGTTCTATCCCTATCCCTATTTACCAAGGGATGAGATGGGTTAGGATGGGAATAAATTCCTTAATCCTAGAAACAAAAGATCTCACACGATCCATATCTGGTATAGGAGTCACCATACTCTGAAAAGTATCCTTATTCACCGATAAGAATCTTGCAAATCGAGAAAAAGGAAAGGTAAACACTTTACCAGTAGATCGGACCTGGAATCATGCCATCATCCTACGATGAAAAAACGGAATAATCCTAGGATACCCCGACTGAGTTATAGATATTGGTACAGGTAATCTCATATGAGGGGCACCACCATATACAGTGCAGTCTGAAGTGACGATGAACATTCCCTCTCCCCCAGAGAAGATAGAGTGACCTTCCGATGGGGGTGAGTTGGCTTTCCTGGCAGAGTGACCGAAGAGAAGGGAAACCGAACCACAGAGAAAGTCAAGCCCAGTAGAGCGAAGGTAAAGGCACCAGAGCGAGATGGAGATCATCCAGTTCCATTTGACGGGGCGAAAGCATCACTAGTAGCACCTATTTCAATAGCACCGACCCTATTTACTTAGTTGGAGAATAAGTTGCAGATTCAGTGGATTCATACCCAGTTGATGATGCTAATGATCCAGTTTACGTTGACTCAGCAGAAGAGAAATTCAATCCAAATCATAAGCCATCTACCGATCTAGCTCAGTAAACTAAGCGATGCTAACAAACAGGATATAAAGAAGTGGAAACTAAAAGCAGCCACCCAGCTCTCAGTCCCGGCTGCTCCCGCCCCGTCACAGAGCCGTAGTTGCAGGTCGAACAACGCATTTCGCAGGTGCTCCACGGGTATAGATCCAGATCTAGTTGCAGGGGCCTATTCATGTTCCGGGTGCACGTGTTTCAATTACTGCTCCGTATATGGATCCCCCGGTCCCAGATTCAGTAGACCTAGTATCCCTTCGCACGGAACTCTTTCAATTTGAGATTGAGAGGAAGGCAGATTGGGATAGAGGGAGGAGTCGAGCTAGGGTAGATTACAGCTACTTCCTCTTCATTTCTTTCTTCCTCTGCTAAAAAGTATCCCCTCATATACTTTCCCTTGCCTTCTTATCTCAGGGTGTGAGGCAAGGAAACCCGTATTGTAATAGTACGCACAAGGAACTCTCTTTAAGGAAGAGTAAGCACCAAGATATGGGACTGAACCTGGCGTCTTTTTCCAAGCTGCCTACGTACCCCTTTGAAAGGGGATCAAGTAAATACGTAGTTCTTCCCTTACACCCCCCAAAAGAAAATGCCAAAGAAGTTAGTTTTGAGGAAACCTTTGAGACATCAAAAAAGGGAAAGCGAGGAAGCTCTGCCCTTATTAACACATGGGCGATCACTCAATTCCTACTTTAGATAAGAAGCCCAGCTTAGCCTAGCGCTTATATGGCCTACCTTTTAATAAGAGATCAACCTGTCGGGCACTTGGATTCCTCCGTCCAAAGGGGAAGACCCAATCCAGATAGGGAAGATGCAGCATCTGATAGGGAAAGAGCAGAGACTCAGAATAGCAACTGGCGGGGCTACCTCAATGTCAGGATTTTCACCAAAGAGTTGACTTCGACGGTGCGATGGATAAGGTATCCGGAACCCCTGGTTTCGAACATCTTCTAACCAATGGTGTCCGTCCCCAAGCAAGACCCTAGGAATATGGCCAAAAGCTTCCTGCCTTGCCTGGTCTTCCAGCTTCCGCCGCTTCTAGATTCGCGCTATTTGTTAATGTTCCAAAAGCGGGATCCCTTCTAGCCTCTCCTATCTGGAATGGTAGTAGTGTATCATACATAACGGACGATAGGTAAATCTAACGTCCGCTGCTAACTTCCTTGTGTCCGTAATTGATTGATCGGATGTTTGCTCCTAGGGCCGGCCCATGAAATCGCATTTGCTTCTTCCAATGAGAGATTTGACGTGAAAGCATCTTAAAGAGCTTTTCTCATTAGAGACAGTGGCAATAGAATGAATATTCATCCATCTTCTATCGTTTTTTCTGTCTCTCAACAAGGAAGGAAGGCATCCAGCTGAATCTGTAGGAAAGTCTGAAACAAAAGGCTGCAGCTTCCGATCCACAATCTCTTAAGCAGACGAAGACAATAGGTGCAGACGATTTTTCGTCTGATCGTCTTCTATTACCTTCAAAAGAACAACTGAGAATCCTAGATAGGAATTACTGCTCGTGGGCAGGGGGACCCTTAGTAAAGGCTTGATCCATATAATAGGTTATGCCCTCAGCAAGGAGAATTCGAAGCTTGGTTGGCTCTTCAGTGGCCACCTAAAGGAAAGACAGCCCTATTCTTTGCGATCTACGACCACCCACCCTCCTCGCTCTCAGACTAGATAGGGAAAAGAACGAAGCGGGGAGGCCTTACTCAACTACAAGTGAATGAAGGAAGGCAATCTTAGTCCTAAAAGAAAGAAGCTCCAATCTAATCCTTGCTTTTCCTTCCTTGCTTAGTCAACGTCCAAAAATCATACCAAAGAATGGGTTCCTGATTCAAATGTTAAATCAGGAATAGTAATTATCAAACGAAGGATTCAATCCAGCCGGAGCTCCGGCTACCTTGTTACGAACGATTCAGAGAAGGGATTGAGATTGAGAGGCAGCCACGAGAAGCTCCGATTGAACGAGAGATTGAGGAACGGGATCGATAGGCTTTAGCTCCAAAGTGCCGGCTCCGATTGGCTCAATTGCTTTGATTCGATTGGTAAGACTTATATGACTCACTCGCTTAGACAGGATTGCTGGCTTAGAATCAATCTCCATATTGACCAATAGCTGGCGTTGGCTTGGTTCCGCTTTCTTAAGTCGGTGGTTTAATAGATGGATTCACTTACTGCTTTACTGCTGGGATTGCCTTCCGAAGGAGAGAGTTAGGTGTCGACCGGCTTTATTCGATTGCTTGATTGCTGGGATTGACAGCTTGAATTGGGGGGCCGGTTAAAGACTTCCAGCTGAGAAAGATACAGATATAGATTTATAGGTCGAGGGGGCGGCAGAGATCAATTGAGAGGAAGGCAGTCCTGCCTTCAGATAGATACGACTCGGCCTGGGGAAGAGGCAGATTGACAAGATTCCGCTACTTGTCCAAAAGCAAGCGGAGGAGCCGGCAAATTCCAAGTTGCCGTTTCAGATGATTAATGCGGCAACTTGGATATGAATATGCCATTATTATGTATTGTAAGTTATTTAGGTGACATACTCGCTTGCGGACTCTTTCCGTCTTATCGGATATGAGTGTTACCTTCAAAGAGAGAAATGCTCTAGGTCTTCCTCAGCGGGCATGTGATCATTCTTCTTCTTCATTTGCCTTGGAATCTCAACCTATACACGGTCCTCACAGGAGATCCCCTCCTTATCCACAACACATGTGTGGTCCGGCCGCGCCCCTCTTTCGATTGGCCTTTCACCTTCGATTGTCTTTTCACCTTGTAAGGCAAGCATACCCCCTCTGTTGGAGCTTCCCTACTTCGTCTTCTATCTCCCTTCTACCCCCTGGACACCATTCTACCCAGTTGCTTTCGTGTATGGATCGAGAGCTTAGAATGCCGTTAGCATCCCTATGACGTCCCTCCCTTCGTCAATCTTTTGCTTACCTGGGTCGTCTCTGCTGAACATCTCGTGGGTGAAACTTTTATCCATTTTTATGTAACCCCTCCCCTCTAAAGAGGACGAAAGTAGAATGCCATGCAAGAACCCGGCTAATCAGCCTAATGTAAACACCAATCCACTCCCGAACCACGGAGCAGTCAATTTCTTGTCAGATAATCCAAGATCCCAGTCCATTTATAGGACCCCCTGACACATTGGTAGCGGTGACTGTCGACCAGGAGGGAAACCAAGTCTGGCCTCAAGAGTACCGATCCGAAATCTGGGAAAGTCCCCTCATACGTAAATATATGGAGGATATGGGGTTCAACCCCAGCAAAGGTTTGGGAAGAGCACAACAAGGCATTCCAGAACCAGTCGAAGCAAGAGCAAACAGGTGCCGATTCGGAATCGGATACAACCCAGAACCAGGAGAATAAAAAATCTTCTGGAGAACCGGAGGAAAGCTTATGGGCCTCCCCTTCTAACTGACCATGAACGGGTACTTTCGCAAAGAAGGTGCTTTCGAACCACTCAGCGGATATCCTGTTCGCAACACCATTGAAGCCCAAGGCTGGGGCGATGAGTTCGCCGAGGAGGATGGTTTCAAGCTTCCACGGAACGGAAACGAAGCCTCAACAAGCCAGGATCTCACCACCCAGTTGGGAAACCTCAGCGTGGATTCTCCCATAATAGGCATGATGGGGTCTGATACAAAATCAAAGACACCTCCAGAAAAGGCCCAACCAAAGGCCGGCGCTAAACTTGAAGACATGATTGTCATCCAGCCTGGGCGTCGCCCGACGATCGATAACCGAACTGCAAGGAGCATAATTGCAGCCATACAAGCCTAGTCAAACGGGACGCTCAATGACCCCAACATTAAAAAACTCGGATTGGTGAAGGGAAAGATTCTGACGCAGATGAGCCAACAGTGGCTATGGCTGGGTTCATTCCTCAAATGGATCCCCGCAGGGCTTCTCGCCTACAGAGGCCAACCCCGGTAGTCTATCCGCCAGCCAACCCAGTAACTCTGCAAATATTGTGTCTTTCAACTCACGCGCCATCTACCCAGCTCCCGATTCTCTCTCTTCCAGCCTTACCTTCAGCAGAAGCCTATGCGACGTCCTATCCACGGGTCCATCTCCGACTGACTTGCCTATTCCCCAACAAGTCATCCTTCCAAAGATGGCTCAGCTTACGATCAGGGATACTCACCAAGTTCCCTGGTCCTATCAGGTCACCCCAGAACCAGTGGTAGACGAGATAGGAGGGATGCGTCGTTCAGGACGTTGTTACACTCCTGAAGAGCTCGAGAGCGCCGGAAAGGCAAAACGAGGGAAGGCAAGGACATTTCTCCAGATGCTCTGCAGAATATGGTGGCAATAGTGATGTACCCAAACATCATATCTTTCACTGATGACGAGATCCCTGATGAAAGAACTGGGCATATCAAAGCCCTCCTGCCGTCAAGACTAAAGGAAGGATAGTCACCCGTGTACTGATTGACAATGGGTCTGCCCGTTTTCAACTCTGACAAGTCTGAGGATGGGTGAAGGTTCTCTCCAACACAGCAACGTAGTAGTCCGAGCTTTCGACGGATCGCGAAGGGAAACTATGGGCGAGATAGAACTGCCAGTTGAAATTGACCCGATGACCTTTTCTATCAGATTCCAGGTTTTGCAGTTCCCCTCTGCCTACAACTTCTTGCTAGGGCGCCCTTGGATTCATGCCACTGGGGGTGTTCCTTCTAGTCTTCACCAGAAGGTTAAGTTCATCATCGACGGCAAGATGATTACTTTCCATGCTGAGGAAAGCTACAATGTCCACAACATCGATCCCGTGGAACCTTAAAGTTTTCAGACATTTGAGTACGTGACTACTATCCATGATGAGCCTACTCCTCCTTCCTATTCTCGCAACAGCAAGATGGTTGCAACCTATTTCAAGACAAAAGGATTTGAGGAAGGCAAAGGTCTAGGGGCAAATCTACAGGGCAAGACTAGCCCTCGCCAGACTGATGGCCAGCTCCACACTTTCGGGAGAAATGCACGACTTGATAGCTCATCTGCAGCCCTTCTCTTGCTCGGGCGATAGAAGCACACTCCAGAGACCTGCCCACTTAGTGACATAAACAAAGAAGCCCCCTGGGGCAAGGAAAGTTAGCCACCTCTTTCACCCTCGGAGGGGCTTCCTTCGATAGAGGATTGGGAATGGCATTATATATTACTATTACTTGGCAGGTTTAATCATTCTTCCACCTCGAGGGATCGGCTTGGCTCACAACCTATTATTTATATTACACAATTAGTTGTGGACATAGTCAACCTCCTACTAAGAGAGGGAGACCAATCTCCAGGAAAGGGGAAGCTACCTACCCTTAAGAGCTAGGAGCACTCTTAGGCGATCCTGCTTATTCACCTCTTTCCTTTAGCTAGGCGAGCGTTAGGCTAGAGGATACCTTCCCTTTCGTCTCTGCAAACATGGGGGGGGAAGGCCTAGCGCGTAAGGCCTGCTAGCTGGTCTGATTGATGATAAATTCTGAGGATAATAAGGCCCCTAGGCGGACATCAGATGGCATTCTCGTTGCTTTGTCTCCACTGATTCGACCGTCTCTTTATTAATTAATAAGTCCAATTAGGTTAGCTAATCGTAGGGCTTTAGCTTTCTTTTAGTAACTGAATAGGTAAGGCAGGAGGGATTGTTTCGGAGTTTCCTACTTGCCCGGGCGCCTAACACTTCGAACTTCAACTGCTCAAACCGCAGCTTCAGCCGCGGATACCAACTAAGTGACGGAAAGGAGCGAACGACCAGATACCCGAGCTCCTAGCTAACTTCTTGAGTCTATTAGTAGAAAGGCTTAGCCCTTCAGTAGATCCCTTGAATGACTCTTAGAAAAACCTGCACCCTTCCTAGGGCTTATGGGGAAGATAAGAGAAGTAAAAGGACAACGGATGGTTATATTCAGCATTCCAATTAAACCCCTGCTTACGCGCATTCGGGCTTAGAAAGAAGCTTAACCTCTCCAGGGCTTACAACCTCTTACAACCTTGAGCGGATACAGGGAATATCGCCTTTACAAGGAAAGCAACAGACTGTTCTATTAAGTCATTACTGGTCATAGGCGCTTTGAAACAAAACAAAGGGCTCCTGGCGCAGAAGAGGTTCTTACTGACACTTCCTCCTAGTCCAGGAGCAGAAACGGGATTATTGGTTTAGTGGGGCATTCACGGCATGCCATCGAACGCAAGCAACAATGGACTCCTCCATTAGGGTACCGGTCATTTGGCAGTTAGCCTGCAAGCAAGAGACCGGGGTGACCCCTATATTCATTACTCGCCTATTCGACTACGATGCAGATTCGACTGAAATGGAAGTTGGGAGTTCAGGAAGCCCCGGCCGGCCAAAGAGAGAATTTCTTTATTAGAGTAGTTTCCCGGGATACTCACTAAGAGAAGGAGCAGCATCATATCTGAGTACCGAAATGCTTGTGTAAAAGACTCACTTGCTTCCCCTCTAGTTGACTAGCTTCCCGTCCTTCGTTCTCTCTTAGTTGCCTACGGTCTTTAGTTCTGTCATGGGTATGAAGGCCGAAGTCTTTCATTTCTTCCTAAAGTGAGGACAGGTCCCCTGGCTTTCCTATCCTTGATTTTAGGAATGCCCTCAAACAAAGGCTTGAGTTTGTTCAATTCAATAAGCGTTCTTTAGTGCGCTCTTAGCTCGATAAGTGAGTTGGCTTCCTTTCCTAGTAGCTAGTAGGAAGGGCGTCTATGGAACTCAGAGAAGTCAGTCAGAAGACCAGTAGGAGTTACCCATCGCTTCCCTTTATTCGTTCGCCCGGTTGCCTCTCAATCCCATACCATGCCCCTGCAGCAGGCACCGCAACCAAACTTTTCATTTCCTGCGCCTTGGCAAGTGCTACAATAGAACTATCCAACAGCTCCCCCTCAAGTCTATACTCTCCCGGCAGCTCAAAGAGTACCATCCCAAGAAGCAGGTACACAGGCCAATTCTTACCCATCCGCCAGCACACCTAGTAAGTTCTCCGTATTGCCAATGTCATTAGCTGCTTCCGCAGTTGATAGCCGGAAATTGACTCACACCCATTCCTCCTAGGCCATTGACAGATCCCTTGCCTAAGAACCATAATCCCAATGCTAGGTGCGAATACCACACAGGGATGATAGGGGACTGGACAGACCGATGCTCCAACTTGAAAGACAGGGTTCAGGACCTCATTGCCAAAGAGCTGTTAAAGTTCGAAGTATCAGAAGAGAACCCGAATGTGATGCAGAATCCACTTCCTGACCATGTGAAGAGAGAGGGCAATTAATTGATCACAACCAAGTGTACTACTCTTTACTTGAGTGGGACTTCTTCTTGTTTATCTTTATTAGTATTTGCATTTGCGGCAGTGAGCGAGGGAATTTCTAATCAATCATCTAAAATCTAATAAGGCAGACCTTACCTTCTCTTCTATAAGCACGGGAACTTGGCCTGCCCCCCTATTCCTATTATGGCGTTTTTTAACAGACTTATAAGAAGTTGTTGAAATAGGTTCTTCAAGCCGGAGTGCCCGAGTAGCTAACAGGGGAGCAAACTCCAGAGCATGATGTGTGGTCAACAAGCCAAACAGAGGCCTTAGATGAATATCGCGGATAAATTCCTATTTTAGTGAAAGCGGGGCATAGGCATAGCATAAAGGAAGTCAAGCGTGAATGCATTCATTTAGCGGATCAATATTCGACTTAATCAGATGCTTACTACCGTACGTGACAGGGGAGATGGTACAAGACAAAGGGCCTACGTTGCTTCACTATAGAAGGTCTAGCTCAGCTGTATTGGAGGAGTACCACGCCTACACATATTACAAGATCAGCTCCTGGGCAGATCAAGAAAGGAGAATGTCCTGAGGAGCCCTATCTTGGTCTCGCGGAGTGTCATTCATTCATCGAAGGGCGGAAAGGAGGTAGTGGCTTCTCCCACTAGGAATGGGGTCAAGCGCAGGCCCCCTCTCTCATAAAGAAAGAAGGTACTTATTCGAATCAGGGGCACAGAGGATCGAACTTAAAGACACTTTTGCAGAGGCAAGCCGGAGAACGTTGAGCACGAGTATGGTCGCTTGGCCAAAGGATCACTATATTATATTGGATGAGGACATTCGGGGGGACGGAACCCAGAGTATATTATCGTAGTGAAAGCTGTAAAGTCGAAGTGCGAATCGAAGTCCGTTGTTTCTTCCATTACGTCTGGGCCGGAGTTGGACTAGTTCTTTGCCTTGTTACCTTTGGAGTTCCATCTGCCTGCACCCACGGCTTCAGTCCTTCAATTCAGCCATCGCTGAGTCGTAACGTAATAAGTCCATTCTGTAAGCTAGGCGGGCGGCAAGGGCGTTCACTAAGAAAGAGCGCTAGGGAGAAAGAATTGATTAAATGAAGGATGTTTTCTAGTTGATTCTTAATTTCATGAAATAGAGATCGGGACTAGACCACACAGCTCTGGCATAAAGCATCCTACTCGGATGCTAAAAAGCAGTGGTCGGGGCGCTCATCCTCTGTTTTCTGCTTTCAAGCCGACCCCCATCCTTACGCGGGGGAGCCGAAGACAAGATAGCTGGGGAGCCGGACAACTCTACGCGTTCCCTTCTGTTAGAAAGAAAAGAAAGATCTCGCATCCGACACGACACCGCTCCTGCACTTCTTGCCCACGGAATAGCATACCCCGATCAATAGGTTCATAGGTCCCGTTTCTACTCCAACTCGTATCGCCGAAAGTGGTCCAACAGGAACTACACTCGCCTACCTTACTAGGGAAGCCGTGGGAAAGACTACTCGAAAAATAGGTGTCCTCGTGAGGTGCTCTCTCTTATCCTATCCCAGTCGTACTCCTGGGATCGAGATCTATTAGCCGGCAGATCCTCAAATCCTTTCTAAGATGATAAAAGAGGGCCGGAGATTGATACAGAATTTATTTGTTGACGAAGGGTTCACTCCTTTTATAATAGATAACATAACCGCTTCCGGCACCCACCATACCATGCATGCTTCGGGGCTCGAGTGACATCCGCTCCCTCCTTAGTTTGCGGGATTGTTCTTGCCCACGTGCTATCGATAGTCCTTACTTTCTTCCTTCCTAAGGTCAGTCTTAGATAGGGTTATCTAATCTTTGAATCAAGAAGCGCATCTTCAAGTTCCTCTTAAATGATTCTCCTAGTGATGTTAATATCATTCGATCGTCTTGTGTTACTATATCCTCATCCTCTATCGGACTCTTATGTCTTAGCTTCTTCTCTTAGTCCTATCGTCCTGTTGTTAACTTTAATTTAGAGGAAGCTAGGCCCTCGTCTGGCTGGTAAAGAGGGAATAGCTAGGAGGGTTTCCTAAATAGGGATATGGCACTTCGTGTTGTCAGTTAGCTACTGCTGCTGGATTACTCAAGGTTGAGTCATCAATCACTTTACGAGGTTATCCTTTATATTATATAGGTACGAGCGTAAGGGTCTTGCCTGTAGGTTTAGAGCAATAAAGAATGCATTAGAACGAATTCGATCTAGTCTTGATAGTAGCTCCCCGGTTAGAGCACGATAGGAATGAAAAATAAGATCTATTGAGTGAGAGCTATAGAAGAGAAGTGAAGGAACCCCTTTAGTCCATGTCTTCCTTTCATTAGGTTATTTGTGAACCCCCTCCAGGGTCCCAAATCTTTCTTTTATGATGATAGTATTGACGAGGAGACTGAGGACATAGATGCTGAGATTCCTTATGTTGATCCTGCTGAAGGTGCTAGCCAGATTGTTAAGAGTAACGATCTCGCTGATCCTGACCTTCTTGAGACGGAGCAGCTACCTTGGCGTATAGTGGAGGAACAAACTATGGAGATGGTTACGATCTCGAAAATAGATTTATTTTATATCAACCTTCAATTCAAATTAGCAATCTCTCCTTGCATAATATGAATTCCAAACATTCATGCTCTGCATGTGAGGATTGGACTCCTTCTAAACGTTACTAGAGGTAGCTAGCTATCTGAATCGCTACTATCTATGATATTCCACTGCAGCTCTCTCGCACGTCGGTCCACCCCATTTGCCTAACCGCTTCCTCGTGGGACGAGTCAATCAACCATGTAGTTCCTTTTTAGTTCCTATTTCACCTTCAGAAAGAATATCGGGACTTGGCTGAGGCATGCCTCTGAGTTCCTACTTTGAATGATGGGAATTTGCTATTCTCAAAGATAGACCCCGGTCCCTACTTTATAAGAAGAGCTGTCCTCAGCTCGACTACTCTTCGTCAGAGGCCCTGTCTCGGCTGTTGCCTCTTATTGACTGTGTGCCATTACTTACCTCAGCTGTCCAGCCGGACTGTTCGTCCTGCCCACTGACGCTCTGCCTCTAATGCTACTCGTCTTGCTGCTCTACTTGAAGGCTCTCACCTTGGACGTGCTGGTTCGGCGAAGTCGATTTCCAAAACAAGATTCGGAATTCGAAGAAGAAGGCCTGGCTTTCGCTACCTCTGTTATCGCTAGAAGTAAGGTACGTCCATTATGAATCCGAGTGCTAGGCCGATACGGCATGCCTTGGTTGTGGAATGATGTGTGCTGTTGGAAGTGCAATTCAGGATGTTGCAAAATGTAACAACAAAAGGTGTTCAGTTCACACTGGCATCTGTCTTGAAAAAGTCTAGATCGGATTTCTATCCAGCAGGAGGAAGCTCTCTATTTCGATCAAAGACCCATCCCATCCTTGGTAAGTCTACCCGAAAGGAAAAGCTATCCTTCGTTCTTTTACGTCGATTGGCTTAACCCGATTCTCTTTCTATTGGAAATGGAATTGAAGTGAAGGCCCTTCACTTCCTCTTCTTCTCTATCTTCCTTAAATTACAATTGAATCCTGATTTGTGGTTGGCGAAAAGAGAAAGGCAGACAATTCTGCAAAAGGAAAAAAGAAGGATATTCCAGGAGGGCTTATTCGGTATAGGCTTACTTAGCCTATTGAGGGCTTGTCTAAGGCGGATTTTTCTATTAATGCTTGGGACAGAACTGATGTATGAGCGACCCTATTTGAAAAGGACGAAGCAACTTCATTTTTCATTTCCATTGCCCTTTCCGGTGGATTGCTGAACTAGTGGGGACGGTCCCTCCCCTACTACACGTAAGACTGAAGAACTCAACTTGGTCTAAGCTAAGCAAGCTGCTAGTCTATCCATAGCCTACCAAATCTCATGATGGTTAATAAGAGTTCAGACAGGAAGCCCCATTGCTCAAATTCATCCGCTCAAGGAGCTTCCATTCAAGAAGTCTTCGAATAAGCATCCGACTAGCTTCAATCAGTCTGTCTGCCAAGGGCCCTTGGTTCACCAAGTGGTATAGGAGGTGCCGCGGGTCCTGCCCCCCTTTCTGCAGTAGCTCTTTCTATTGAATAAAGAAAGATTTCATATGTAAAGAAAGTAGTTTTGCTCTCCCCAAGTTCATCTTACGAAGCAGGATCCGGGAATGGAGAAGAAGGGGAAGGAACTCGACTCGACTGATATAATCATCCTTCGTCCTTTAGAATTACGCGGATTTTAAAGAGAATGAGCTCATCAAGACAGAGCAATCAATGGCCGAGCTTTAAGCTGCTATAGAGCTCGCTTTCCCATAAATAAGGGAAAGAAGGAAGTCAGACTGAGTCATCTTTCTTCGAGATCTTGATGTGGGAGAGGAATAGCCCTAGGTTTGGTCCTTATTAAGGAGCTGGATGGAAGAATACAGTAATCGGGCAAAACATAGAAGTCTATTGAAATCACTTAAGAAAGACTCTCTTTTTCGCCTGCTTTTGAGCCCACCGGAAGTCACTTCTTTCTTTCTCACCCCACTGTAAGCGCCTTTTTCAGTCCTTGAAGCTCTTTTATCCGTGCTTTGCCGATCTCTAGAAAAAGCAGTTCGGTTCAGGTCTTTCCGAACCAAGGACTTCATTCATTGAAGCCCTTACAAATTTGATTGATGAGAGCGGTAGCCTTTTCCCAGTTGGTCTAGCCAAGTCCAAGTCCCTTTACTTTTAGCCGGGTTCGCCCGTCTTTTCTTTCGCTTTCTGATTAAGACCCTGATGAAAATCCTCTCAAATCCTCCAGTGCCTCTATGATCTTTCATTTCAGATGCTAATTCTAGAGCCTTATTATGTTATCAAAGTCTCCAACGGCTGCTGCTGAGTCATCCCCTTCCGGGGGTTAAAATCGGACCGCAGGAGGGGATGGATAAAGGAATTAATCCTCTCTCATAGAAAGTGCCCCGCAGGGCCTTAAAGGAGATCTTACCTAGGGCGGAGACTTAAGAAAGGAAGTAATCCGTCTCTCCTTGAATGGTAGCCCTTGCGGGGATTAAAGAGATATCGCCGCAGAGGGGTATTTTTATTTTATAATACGGGTTTTAAGAAAAGAATTGACAGATGGGATAGCGTTTTTAACAGCATCAAATCCTTCGTCCTCAGATGGCATTCATAGGGTTCCCGTCAAATCAGCTCTTACGGTGATCGTATTCGGTGTAAAAGTCAGTGCTGCTTGACTTTGGTGGTATCATATTTCTAAAAGTAGTTGATCCCGTCTCAAGGGAATGCTTGAAATAAGCTCTTCTGTCTCTTGGCGACTCGGAACAAATGCTTGAATCCGCTTCTGTCGTTAGAACGAGAATAGCTCAAGTGGAATCTCTTTCTTTTGGGAGGGTTCCGGAATTGATAGAGTCAACAAGTCATATATGGCATTCAAATCGCCAAATCATTATCTTATCTTTGTCTAGAGTAAGTTGGTGTGAATTCTACTACGGTAGAGGATCTACAATCATTAGTTCTGGTTCACAGGCAAGTAGTGAGGGGATTGAGTTTCACTCTTGAGAGATAGCCAGATAGTTAAGAGAGCTACCCGTTGCAGTCGTAAGGTAAGTCCGCCCATTCAACCATTTCTCTGGGAATTTCATACAAAAGGAAAGGGTAGTTGATCGATTCCGCCCTTTAGCTTGGCACGTTGATGGAATAAGTGCTCTTCTCTCTTTTTCTACCCGGAACCTCTTATACTTATATAGAATACAGAAGAATGACCTTCCCCGAAAGCCTAGAAGTAAGCCATAACTCTTAACGATGCAAGGAATAGCTATCTGACTGTGAGGATTCCCCCTTGTATTACCCATAGGCTAGGAAAGGTTAGTAATAGGCTCAACTACAAGTCTTGGAGCTAGGCAGCTCAGTATGAGGATCGAAGGGCATAAATCGAAGCTAACAATGGGGATGCCCCTAGTTGTTGAATTACTTTAGTAGGAGCAGGAATTACTAGCTCGACCTTAAGGAATAGGTCCGAAGATGCGACTAGAACTGAAAGAAGAGGAACGCCACTTGACAGAATAGGAAGGGGTGCTCGACCCCCTGGGTAGGACTTGGGGACCGAAGCCAGTAAAGTTTCCACACCTGAGGGTGCATCTGCATCAACCTCTTTTCTTTCATCACAAGAAAGGAGGGGACAAGCGAGGTTGCTTGCAAGGGTTAGGGGACGAGTGGAAGAGAGACTTTACCTTAGATAGGAGAGCTCGCCTAAGCAGGAGCGAAGGATGCTCGACTAGACTAATTCGTTGGAGGGGGACACAGCTACCTTTAGGGTAGGGAGACAGAGCTACCTTTATGAATACATTATCGAAGTGACAAGGAATGGTATCGACAGAGTGGAAGGGCATGTGCTCAATAAAAGAAACCACTCACCCACGCTAGGGATAAGACTGAAAGTAGCTCTTCTGATTCATCCTGTCTTTCAAGGAGAGGAGGAGCTAGTATAGGTTCGAAGATAGGTTCGAAGAGGCGAGTAACTGAACTTCATCAAGCCAGGAAAGAAGCTCGACAAAGACGGAGAGGAAAGCTTATGAGAATATCGGAGGTGGCATCAATACCAGAGAAGAGAGTGGGAATCCCCTCTTATGTCATTTACCTCCTTCCGAGAATAACTATTTCGGTGGGGAAGACTCCTGCCTGGAGGCAGTAAGGTTTCTTTTTTCAACTGCCAGATCGCAGTTGAAAATAGATCTGGAGAGTTGTTCACTCCAACGAGCCTAGGTGGACTTTGTCCACTTCCTATCAAAGCGAGAGTCTCCGGACTTGAAGAAAATGGTGCCTACGAGACGGCTATGGTGTTGCACAGGAAAGTCTGTTGGGCAGCAAAAACTACGTAATTAATAAAAAAAAGACTATTCTAACTCAGTCTTGCTGTTGCCAATCGTTTTCTCGCTCGGAGCTGAATGAAGGTATTTCCTTTGGCTAGATGGAGTGGAGTAACGCGAAGGAACTCTCTCCGGCAGTAGTTTCCGCCGGCATTCGTTGATCCAGTGCCAGCAGATTCGGTTGACTCAGCAGCTGCTACGCCAGGAGCCAGCATGACAAGCAGAAGCAGAGATGAAGACAGTGAAAGAAGCAGGAACCGTTCGTTGGTCCAGATGAAGCGTTTCAACAGCACCAACAGCAGGACCAGAAGCAGCCGTTTAATAACCAGTTGGTAGACCCACCAGCAGCAGCTCCAGTAGCATAATAACCAGTTGGATAGCCACTAGCATCTTTCATTCGGGGATCGAAGAAAGAGGTTGGAACTTTCCAGAAGAAGGGAAGAACTAGTGGCATCTGTCTGAGGGCAGTTCGGTTCATCTACCCTGGGTGGGTCCCTTCCTTACGACTGATTGTTCGCAGCTCGGCAATGAGTTCTCCAATGGTTTGTTTTGGAGCACGAATGAATCCGTAGCTGAACAAAGAAAAGGCGCAGACAAGACGATGTGTGGTAAATCTTCCAATTGCTGTCGATAGGTGAGCCAAAGATGGGTTGGGCGAAGGAACCAACGAGTGAATCGGAACGTTATTATGAAAAAACCGGCGTTAGCCCTACCTCTATATCTTAGAAGAAGCCTTCTCTCTGATCTACGCCTTATCCTGGTCAGATAAGAAATGAGTTGGGGTGGTCGACTTAGGACTTCGACCGGGGTTGAGGATGATTCATGCCGAAGAGCTGCTACAGAAGAGAAAGAGCCACGCTCGTGTGTAGGGCCGAAATCCTTACACTCTACTATGAGTAAGGATGCTTAGTACGGTACTGCTTCATCGCTTCCTCCATTCCTGGAATCTGAGTTCAAACACTCTGATTCATGTCTTTCTGATAACAGAGAAGGGGAAATTAAGGCAATGCAAACAATAACCAGAAACGGCTCAAGCGGCGAAGCCTAGAACCAGTGATGACGAAGCCTAGAACCGGTGATGATTAGATGATTAGAGGGACTCTCTTAATAGAAATCCTGTTAACGATACTAGGAAAGTAAGTTACCTAGCGGGCCCTACAAATCTCCTATTTGACATCTATATGTGACATAAAGAATTGAATCCCCCGGGTCACTCTTTCGGGGAGAGAGGGAAAAGGGTCTGCCTTAAAGAGAGAGCTTGCATCGGAACCAAGAATCTCGTGATCCGGGTGTAGAGAATAGCTTAACTCAAAATAGTAAGATAGACCCATTTCTCCCCACCTTCTTACCTTATTAGGAGCTCCAAACTCTCAAAAAGGTTTAGCCAGCGAACTGGGAGCGTACCTGTCATTAGCTCAAAGTAAGGCCTCTTTCTTCCGTTGCCCATTTCCAGGGCTTGAAGGCCGATTAAAGCCGGTTAAAATGCAAGACAAGAACAAGCAAGGGTTACAGCATAGCTAGGACCTGTAGATCATCCCATTTATCATCTATATCCGGCATAAAGAATTCCACTACTCGACCCTTTCCCTTTCTAAGTGAGAAAGAAGACTGACTTTGCCCTAGAGACAGACCAAAGGAAATGCTTGACCGGAACTGCTAGCTACAGACAGAACCATTCGTCCTCAAAGGCTACCAAGTGGGGACTGGCTTACTGGGCTTGGCTTGGCTTGGAAGTAGAAGTTCATTCAATTCCCCGTCCACCTGTTGGTAATGAATTCAGTCTACGGAAGTCGAATAGGGTTCTCTCGGAGTATGAATTTATCTCTTCTGTGGTTCAATCCTTACCAACCACTGCGCGAATGGTAGTCTCTCGTATTCCTGATGGACCTTCAATAAGCCCTGCCCTGTTAATAGGCACCTATTGCGGTCACCCACGTCGAAAGGGTGCAAGGAGGAATTCCAAAGCAAGGATGCAGGCGAAAGCTAGGAGGGCAAGCAAGGGTCAGCCCAACCGAAGGAAATTCAATTACAAACGAAGAAAGATACATTCCAACTGCTCCTAAGGTAAGGGCACGTGTCTACTGAGAAAGCCGCTCCCCTTTGACGGAGCTCAGAAGGTTTCATTTCTTCCAAAAGGTAGGCCGAAGTCAAATGAATGAAGTAGGAAAGTGGTCTCAGAGTCATCTTGAGATAGGAGTATAATGCTTTATCCGTTTCATTCCCTATTGAATAGGTGAGCGAAAGACCGTAATCCAACTAAAAGAAGGTGGGCACTTGCACCGAGTAAGAAGGAGAAGTCAATCCCACAATTTGCTCACTTGCTGGCGCTCAAGCCCTTGTTTTGGTCAGCAAAGCAAAGAGGAGGGGGACGGCAGGCGGAAGGTAAGGAGGAGTGGTGCAATTAGGCCTTCCCTTCGGTATGCGATATCAGTATGTAAAGTAAATTTCTCTCGTAGGCCCAGCTTTCGAAACTTCTGGTTTGAGGGACTTCACCGCTAACGAGCATCGATAAGCTGTCGCAAGCAATCAATCAAAGCGATTCCCTACATGTTTCCGACTGCCAAGAACCAACAAGAGCTACCTCATCCAGTCTTTTCTTTCCTTGCTTATCTGTCCTTGCTTCCCAAACCATCGGGATACTAAGATAGAAAGTGAAACCTAGGTTGTAAGAAGGACTCGGGAAGAAGTAGAGTGTGACTTTAATGGTGCTTCTAGCTCCACAAGGTTGTCAGCTTGCCCGTCCCTCCATTCCAGACGAGAGGAAGTAATGGGATAAGGTCCACTCTCCCCTACTAGTCGCTTTGGATCGTTCGTCTGATGGGTTTTCTCGGAACAATGTTCAAGTTGGTCATGTTAACTCTTTAGTTAACTGCTGGGCTGGATTGACTAAATCAATAAATGGAAATCGAAGTTCTGCGTTAAAGCTGCACACAGAACACAAGAGTTAAGGGATCCTGCTGTCCCATTTCAATCTCGAGACTTTTTCTCAATATGAGGTGCTCGTCAGACTGTATATAATCAGGGGTGCTCGGACGTTTTTTTCCACCAGCTTTTCGGGTTTACCGGGCTAAGGTAACTATGAAAGGTAGGACCTCATCTCATTCCATCAATTGGTGTCGGGTTTACCAATCTCAGTATGAAAAGATTCACTATTTCCCTTTTCTTTCTTGGAAGTAGAAGTGCGGTAACCCCGCCAATCAAATAAAGTTTCCAAGCCTTCAAGCCAACCCCGTCCGATAAGGTAAGGTGTCCTGCCCCGTTAAGCCCGCCTTTGATTTTAGAGACCCAACAACCGACTTTTAGCTTAGCTCCACGAGAACCAAGCCACTGAGAGATCTCTACATATAGTAGGAAAGCCAGCACGCTCGGGGACAGATTCCCAGGGGATTTTGTTGGAAAGCACGGCCTCCCTTGGTCAGTACCAGACACTCGTAGCCTACCTCTTATAAATAGATCTGGGGTTGTTTCTACAACCCCCTTATCTCCACTTTCAGGACAGGCGATCTATTTCCAGCCTAAAAACACCAACACTCGACTTTGAGCCTAGCTCAGGAGAAAGGCGCCAGAGGAGCAGCTCGACATAGAGTTAATTTACTTATTCAATTCAGGGCGCGGGAAGTCTCTCCTTCTTGCCTTGGGGTCGAGGTCAAGACCAGAAACTCGTAGACTACCCTTTTAGGAATAGATCTTATCTTAGAACCTGGGGTTCTTTGTTAGCACCTTCTCGCACCTCTAAGTACAAAGAAGGCAGATCCATTTATATACGAAAAACCAAACCACGACTTTCTTTTATTACACCTGCTCGGTCGGAGATAGCTGCTACTTACCCTACGACTACTCGGCTGTCTCAGAGACCGAACTGATCTACTTAGCCTTATCTATAAAATGAAACCTAGCTCACGAGAACAGAGGCCGAGTCTCTAGAAGCTAATCCGGAGATAGCCCTTTGGCTTTGGCTTTACCAACTTACAACAAGGAAGGCTGATCCTAGGTGCAGGAGATATGGAATCTCCACCAACAGAGCATTTTCGGGGAGTAGCAAGGATAAATCCCAGGATACCAATGTTAGTGAAGAGACTGAAGTCCAGGGGTCAGATACTCAAGGGGAAGTTTTGGATCTGGGGATACATCTGCAAGGGTGGATTCTCCAGGAAGGGGAGCTTCCAATGATAAACCAGCTAAGGGGGTTCTTGAAGAAGGAAGAAGGGGTGGCTGCTGATGTAGAATAAATTGGGTAGTGATGAGGAAGCAGTTGGGATAAAAATCTCCTTTAGTCTTGAAGAAGACCATCTTTGGCCCTATTCCCCCACTGTGTTAGCAGTAGTCCTGATTGGGAGCTACAGATATTGAATGAACTGAAAGGCACAAAGGAAGGAGCGTATATCGTATTTTTCAACCTGTTTGA
>CM059236.1:40000-52500 GCA_030345395.1 Prunus mongolica
CTTGATATTCATCGAATTCAGCGGCGTAAAAGGCCGAAGCGATAGCCCAATTATCTAATTCTCTTAAGTGGTAGCAGATGATTGAGCAAGAGAAAGCGGTCTTCGACTTGGCCGTGTTAAGTATCAGATATTTCCCATCGAGAGTGAGCAGGGGACCCTGGTCAGAGGTCCTTTTTCTTCTTATTTAGCGCGCCCTGGTACTGGAAAAGGTCTTATGTAATGTAGTCAAGGGTACTCTCCCACTACGGGTCCCCCTTACCAACAGTACTCTCCGGGGAAGGGTCTGACCCACCCAGAAAAGAAAAAAAGGAGTCCAATTCATGAGTCCTGTGCATATATGCATATACGATTTTCTAGTCAAATCTTCTGAAATATCGTAAGATGAGTCTTCGAAATCACCTCTGCGCGGATTCGCCATTCTAACCTCTCCCCAGGGAACCGTCTTTCGTAGCTCGGCCGCTCGCTCTCCTTTTAGGAAGTAATGGTGCCATCTTCCGCTAGACCAAGCGACTGGGAGGGGCCCGTTCTCAGCTCCTAGGTTTACTAGTTCATTCATAGCTCTTAGATCCCAAGCTCTACCTCTAGCCCTTCCATCCCTTCTAGCTCTATGATTGAGATTAGCTAGCCTTAAGCTCTTCCCGCTTCATTTCTGTTAATCACCCCCGTTTCCATCTTTCTTTGATCTTGGACAAAACAGTTAAATAGAGCCAACCTATCCAGGTTAACTAGGACACAATTTCAACCTTTTTTCATTTCTTCCCTTTCTCAAATAGCAGCAAGTCGGACAAGAAAGCCTATGTCACGAATGAATCTCTTCTGGGTAAAACAGGTCCCTTATCTTATAGGATGATGGTCCTTCCGAGACAAGGGCTTGTGTAGATTTTCATAGAACTATCTGAATAGACTCATTGCTTTGAGAAATATCTTAATAGAAGCAAAATCTAACCTTGAGCCGAGTTGAGTAAACAAAAAGACCCGGTTCACCACAAAACCTATCAAGAATGAGTGAAAGCCCGCTTCAGGAATGGAGGATTGGAACGACATCGCTAGTAGGGTCCGGGGTATCACCCCGGGAGAGAGTCATCTCTTGCGGAGCCGGCTGCGGCCCGGTATACTCGACTCCATTTTCTACCGGCATAAGCTCCAATCTGACTGAACGAAGAAAGCGTAAACTCGAGTTCTTTCTTTCAGGTCGCTTGTTGTCGGATTGGATCGATCAAAGCTCTCGCCCGGCCAATGTGTGCAGGATCCCGAGGGTCTAAGATCCCTTCTGACTTCACGTCTAAAAGCAAGAAGTCAGGTGTACTATCAGTAGGGCAGGAATCGTGGTTTACTTCCGTTTTATACAACTCGTTCTTATGTTCCCGAGGTAGAGTGAGACTGCCTTCCAATTTCCTTTCGGCATCGGGTACTCGTCTTTAGGTGTCGCGAGGTTGAGATTAAGAAAATCGAGACAGACCCGCAGTTTGCCGTTCTTCTTGATGACCGGCACAATGTGTGAGAGCCAATCGGTATACCGCTTGATAAACCCCGCATCCAGCAGCCGCTTTTAACCTCTATCTCTGGGGACATGCGCCGAGAAGGCTGCTTGAATGGCCTTCAACCCTCCTTTATCGGAAGTTGATGCTCTCAGAGTAGTCCCCAGCGAAACTGTCCCGATACTCGTGAAGTATGTTCATGACTGCATCGGCCATCTCTGGTGAGAAGTTCTTGCTTTTTTTGTATGTCGGCCGAGGTTCATCTTCCGTGCCCAGGTTGACTTCCAACAGCTCGTCTTGGACGTCGGCCCTCAGGTCGTCGAGCTTAGCAGGAGCCGGCTGGAGGTCTTCGAGTTTAAATTCCTTACATCAGATGGACCGGCAGAATTTATCTGCCAATGTCCCTCGAGACGACTACCCATGGGCAACATCGCTTTGGGTGCAGACGCACCCCCCCGAACGACTTGTCTTGAGTGAATCTGCGTTTCCCCGTCAGCATAGTAAGTAGTATGCATCTGAATAGACTTCTGCCGCATGGGAAAAGACTACCAAAGCTGGATGAGGGGAGAGTTCTCGCGACGGTATGGAATTGCATCAGAAAAGTGGTAAGGACCTTTCCCTACATTTTTGATAGACCGGTAAATTCGCAAGGAGAAGAAATCACTTTCGAAGAGAAGGAACGAACCAACTACAACCATATGTACGGGCCGGAGGACCCACCCCAGAGATTGCAACGAGAAGAACTACGAGCGACTTGATCCCCCGGGTACGTAGGAAGCCCGGGCTTAGTCAAATAAAAAAGTGTCCAGGTTCAGTTTTTTTCGTTTTAGGGTTTTCTGGAATCCCTTCTCTGAATCGTTCGTAACAAGGTAGCCGTAGGGGCTGGATTGAATCCTTCTTTCCCATTTTCATCGTCTTGTCCAAGCTCCGATCGCATTGTATTTGAAGAACTGAGTTAGCTTCTTTTTTAGTGACAGCGGTTCTTGCACATTGCGGGTATCGCGCAAACAATGCGCGATAACGGTAATTGCTGCGCCGTAACCGCACTGAGTTTTATTTTCCAAATAGACTTAACTGTCTCATTCAGCTTGTGTATAGGCTCGCAAGTGGAGGTTAATTGAGATATGAAGCGGCGGAGGTATTGCACGCGACCGAGAAACCCCCGAATTTCTTTACCTTATCTATGATGCAAGAAAGAATGGACTTACATCACCTTCTCCTTTGGACCCTCATTCTTATTTTGGTTTTCGTATTATGTTTCTTGGTTTTAGCTTTATTTCTTATTATGAACCTTCGCTCGCGTCCGAACCCGTTGGATCGATATCCAGTTCCACCAGCGGCAGAGACAGTTGGATAGGTACCCCCAGCAGTTGCTTCAGCTGCTTACCTGGAACCAATTGGAATAGCACTACCCGTAGGCAATCCAACTTAGTGAGCTCGAACGCGCGACCATGGAGACTCTATCTTTGGCGGGGGAGAATCAGAAAGCGTAATACCGGAGGGGATCTCGCTCGAGGAAGAAACTGGTCAAGGAAGGAACTGGGAACCTTGAGACATCAACATACCAAAAGGTCGAAAAGAAAAGGAAAGGAAACTCCGAATACAGGCCAACCTAAAAAGAGATAGGGAGTCAAGCACCTATTTCCAGCAAGCTACCTTCATTCAAGGACCAACGACGATGAAATAGTCAGGGAACTGCTTACTCTACCCCTTTCACTCCAGTTTCTTTCTTGACCACTTCTTGAAGAAGCTCAACCTTGAAAAAGAAAGGTGGTAGACGAGAAATTCTAAAGAACTCATATCCGCACCATGGGAACTCTCCTCCAGACGCATAGCCAGATCCATGTTGCTAAATCAACTGCTCCTCCAGAATGGGTAGACATGGGAGGCTCCGAGCAAGTCTTTCTTCTAGTGGCCGGAAGGAAAGGTGTTCCATAGCATCAGGAGAAAAAGAAAGAACAAACCCAGTAGAAAAAGTAGCGAACCTTGCCGTCCTTCTTGGGAATCACCTCCTTCAAGAAAGTCGTAACCCGGAAGGCACACCGGCATTGGGATATTCCAGGATCCCGAACTAAAGAAAAAAGAGACAGAATAGAGTCGGAAACAGTCAAAGGGCGAGGAAAAGCCGGAGAGACCGTGGGAAAGAGCGCTGGCACTTCGGACTAGAAATACATTCCATCAGGAAGGAGAAGGCGCCTGGGCGAGGAGAAAACTTATAACTTTCCAGGACACTGACCAAAGAGGAAAAGGACGAACTGACCCGCTGGGCTTTGGGTGCGGAATCCCACTTTACACAAGGAGATAATTGAAAGACTTTACCGATCTCGGAACAGAATCCGCTGCTTTACAGAGTTAAAGCAGTAGATTCTGACTTTTTTGAAGCTTATTCGTACTTTCTTAATGCCAGTTGATTCCTTCCCTGAATTAACAACAGCAGCCCTAGCTGCCGAGCACTAGCAACCACTAGGAAGAGCAAACCTAGCGCGTCACTCTAACTACTAGGCTAGCTTCCCTTTACACATAGCCCTGACCTGATGGACCTGCCCTTAGCTACTTAGATGCGGGACCTAGAACTCCTAACTCAACTCCATAACCGCTGCATCTATCAGCAGCTAGATCTATGACTTGCCCTATCTAGTAAAGGCCTGCTCTAACTGAGCTGTCCTCCCCCCGAGGGGGATTAAGGGGGGGGCTCCTTCTTTACGTTAGTAGTAGAGCTCTTGGCTTGCAGCTCTTCGTCCAGCTTGGCAGCTGTCCGGCTTTTATGCCTTAATGCCTTGCCTTGCTTTCCGCTTTTAGACTACTGGCACTAAAGACAATCTTTCTAGCTAATCCCTTGCTTCGGCTTGATTACGAAGAAGAGGCTTAAGAGGGGGGGTCGAACAGACATAGCGAGTTCAATCATCACTTCATCCTATGTAGTAGGGTTTTTCATTCGATAAGGGAAGACTACGTAAACCTGGTTACTGATCCCGGTGGGGGACCAGAGGCAGGTAACGAATCTTTGGCAGGTTGTGCCGAGGCCGAACTGGTGGAGATCTTGTGCTGATCTACGACCAACCTTGAAGAAGCCCTATAAAGACAGGAGGAACTAGAGAGAAAAAGAAACTTCCAGGCCTTATCCCACTCCCAGTACAGGAATTCTGAAACCTAAAAGAATCTCAATTGGCTAGGTAGGAAGGTCCAGAGGGAAAGCAAGCTGCAAGAGCAGAGGGAAGGGCCTATTCGCGGAGAAGAGAGCAGCAGCAAGACCAGCAGATTCAAGAGTCTCGGATTCTATATCAGAAGGAAAGTCTCAACCCTTGAGTACGAAAGTAGGCTCTTCATTACGCTATTTTTCCCATCGAGCACGGGAAAGACCTCTTTATGCCGACTCCTCACCCTAGTGAAAGCTTTGAAAGCAGAAAGCCAGACGGGATCTTCTTCTTTAGAATAGGATATCGCCAAAGAAAGGTCAACCGAACCGAAGCACCGAAACCTTTTTCACAAGAGCTTCACCCAAGAGGGAAAGTCGACTATAGCAAGAGCTGCTTTATACATCTATTAGATCAAAGAAAGATCCTCTTCATCTTCGCTACCGAAACCCAAAAACATACCATGAAAGCATTCGCTCCTAGTCCGATTCACCTACCTTCTCTTATTCCTTACCTTTTTTTCTTTCTATCCTTAGTCCTCCACACTGCCATCAAGCTTCCCCTTTAGAGCGACTACCCCGCGTTCTATGGGGAAAGCGCAATCACAACTCTAGAAGCTAATCCTCTTACTAGCGGACTTCCATCTCAAGCAGCTCCTTCTATAAGACCTTGGTCAATCAGTTCCTTTTACTCATATTCATGTGCTGCGGATTCTCGAACAGCAGATTCAATGCCATCCTCTTCTACTAGTGATTAATGTGCGAAAACAGCCTTTTCTGGGCATGTCCCTGAGACTAGTGCAATCCGGGCATTTCGGGATAAAACCGTTAGCAAGAAATCCCTCTCGCCAAGAAGACTAAATGATAAAGAACCTTCCTTGCCTTACTATGATTCCCATCTCGAAATCAAACCTGTTAAACAAAATATCCCTCACAGGAAAAAGGCACAAACAGCCTATTTGTACTAACAGGACCAGGACAGCTCCTTCTGTGCTTAAGCTTGCTCTAGCTTCCCTCACTTCTTGTTATGCGTCCTATTCTCTTAGTTTACTATGCATGGCATGCCTGCTCGTAGCGCCCAGATCTTTCTCTTCCTATCCTATTTATGTGCAATTGACTGCGTCAGGAAAGGGAATCGGTGGGGCTTTGCTTTGTTTATCCCGCTAAACAGCAGTTATTCCGACAACAACAGCCGTTATCCCGCCTACTCCTGCCCTTACTAATGGTCAATCAGTTCCCCCCAGCTTGAAGTTCAGTTCCTTCCATCAACAGTTAAGTCATTAGTACCAGAGCCTATTCTTTCAATTGTGCAATCAGTTCTTCCACTTGGCTCAATAGCCGGAGATGAAATAGCGAAGGTTACGTTCACATTTCTAAGCGCGGTTCTTCCTCCATCAGATTAGGCATAATCAACAGGAGAGAGCCAAGCAAGGGTTACGAGAGCAGTGGATGATTTCACAATTACCCAAACTCGAGCAAGGGTAGCAACGGTTACTGATTACCTGACTGAACCACCAGGAGCTTCTTCTATGGCAAAAATGCCATTCTCTGTCCATCAATCCGATTTCATTAAGAAATCGAAATCTTTCATTTTATCGGGAATTTTGGTTGTTCTTCGCCTTACCGAGTTGATAACATCTACACCGGAAACAAGAACTCTACCAACGGTTATTGCCAACAGTTCCTACGTTCACAGCTCTTCTTTTTCCAACAGCTAGGCCATCCAAGGGAAGGGATGACAGCCCTGCTAACTTCACTCTTATGATGATTCAATTGCTTACACCGGCTACTGCTGCTACGAAAGCAGTTACCCTTCTTACAGCAGGGCAGATGATTTCACAGTTAGCAAATCTTTCTTCCGAACTCTCACAAAAGAGCTTACTCTCTTTCGAAAGACCGGATACGGTTAGATCTAATTCTAGCACAACCGATTCCTCTTCTGCCTTTTGACTCTCTCCTGCTCGTACATTAACTATATCTTATATGTAGTATTCCCCTCCTTTCATGGTTTATATATCTTCCAAGAGCGCTTATTCTCCATCAATGGCGATAATGCCGCATCTAAGAGCCTATTCATGTGCAGCCTACTCGGATTAAGGAAAATCCGGTGCAGTGCTTGATAAACTTTCGATGCCCTCCTGATGTGCTTCTAGCTGGAAGCAGCCAATCCAATCCCATTAAAGGATATTTAACCCTTAGGGCGGATCCTCCTCTCTCTACTGGGATTGACTCGCTTAGAAGGGGTCCCATTCCTTTGGCAAAGGCCCTAACTACAGCTCTGAGTAACTCCTTGTCTCATTGATCCGAGTCATCAAGGAAAGACAGTGACGATCGGTACGAAAGGGAGGCATACTAGCAGGGGATTCGTACTAAGAGGGTTATTCCGCAGCGTATAGGGGATGCGTTAAAGAGCCGTTATGTAGCATCTGAGAACAAGAAAGCAGACATGGACACGAAATTGCAAGAGTAAGGTAAGGCGAGACAGATAGAGATATCTAATTAAGAGAGGACGGGACTGCTTCTTCGTGACTGGGACTGTACATGGATTCTAAACCTTGGGCATTCAAACTTGAAGCAAGCGGGAAGGAACCGACGGTGTATGTAACTAAAGAAGGAGGGAGAAGGATCTGAAGAAGCCCCTTAACGTCAGTGGGGGTTGTGTCTGTAGAGTCATTGAGGAGGCGGGCATACAACGCACAACTCATGTCCTTCTTTGTCCTCAGGGATAGGGTGTCCTAACCTACAGCTATTCTATCTCCATTGTCCCACCCGCTCCGAAGGATGCCCCAGGGACCATAAATAGCTACTTTCTCGGTTGGACCGAGCGAGCTTCCGATCAACTGAGATTTTCGGCCGGTTCCCCTTCGATCTATTGATTGCTAGAAGTATCCCTGATCCCGAGTGGGACCAAATTCGCTGGACCTATTTACAGACTCGATCATTGACCGAAAGTCCATTCGCCCCCTTCAGCTTAAGGCTCGCCCCTGTAGCTTATGGGCTTATGCACTCCACGACTTAATGTTTCATGGGGGTCGAGAAAAAAAAAGGCGATAGCTGGCGAGGAGAAGTGAACGAGCTCCTGCTTGAGCTTACAGGGAGGAAGCGATCTCCGTCAAGGTTAACCTGCCCGAAAGGTACGAAAGAAATAATCCTGTAGTGAAGGTGAGGCGATAAAATAGGTGTCCGATTCAGTCTTTCAAAGAGCTAGCTACAGGAAGATGTGGATACGGGAATTGACTCGCGGATGCGATGATATCCCTTGTATAGATAGACCCTAGAAGACAAGACCTTTCTCCTTCTCACTCATCTCTCCCGGTTTTAGCTTCTCTACCATTGGTATGGATTTACCTACCATATAAAAAACCTCCTCCGTTCGGTTGTCTTCCTGTCCTCGATTCTCTCCCTACTGTTTGGATTTATCTCCGGATTTCGCTGACATGGATTTCTCATCACTACCATTGGGATTTCTTCCTTGGTTTTGGTTTTCTCATCTCTCCCTGTCAAATATACTACTTTAGCTTCTCTAGCATGGAGTCGGTCGTGAAGGTCGTCTTCTCTCCCTGTCTTCGATTCGCTACCATGGAGTGTAGGAGTGTTCCCAGGACTGATTTCACTCTATAGGTGTTCCCAGGCCGTTTTTAACTCTATGTTCCTGTCGGCGATTCGCTGCCGGGAGTAATAAGACTTGTTATCAGCCCATACCTTCAAAGGAAAAGAGACAGATTTCTGAGTAGATTCTGCACGACGCTTTCTCTTCCTCAATGGTCCTTTCCCTCCCCAGGTTGGTAGAGGTTGATAGAGATGAGACTGATCCGGCTGCGAATGGCACATTTCACGTCTTTTCTTGTAGAAAACTAGTTGGGCTTTTAAGCGCTGTTGGTGCTTTCCATACAGTTTCCTCCTCAAGTCTGACTTCCGTAATCATATTGACTTCTGGTAAAGCTTCTTCACTGTTGAATTGTTGTGGCGGTCGAGCCTCGAATGAAGAGGAGTTAAGCTGCTTTCTCTGGCAATATTCCGCATAGTCTTGGGTGCCCGTGATAATCATTTTCAGGATACTTTACGAGGAGTTCGTCGAGCCAAGATGGGTCTACTCCTTTCTCCCAATCTTCAGTTGTTTGTTCTTTATGACACTGCTCAATGCGGCCTTGTTCGGTCAGTGATGGTGTGCCATAGTGTTTATCAATGTAATCCCAAGCATCCATTCCGTGATAATCTTGCTCGAAGTACTCATGGAAAGGGTTTTGTGTTGACCCAGCGGGTGCACCAGGCTGTGGTTGACCGCATTCTATCTTCAGATTATTAAATCCTTGCTCAACAAGGCACTTTTCGCGGTATTATCCTACCTCAGCTATATTCCGTGTCTTCATCATAACCTCCAGGTGGAGATTCTACTATAGGTTCAGGCAGAGGTGTTGCACTTGAAGCTTCACTTTGATTATTCCGATTCGGCGAGCTTGATTCTGTGAAAGGAATAGACACTTGATCTTCCCCTAAGGGAGGAGTTTGCGTCTGAGTGGTTGTTTCCGCTACGGGTGCTTTCCTTTTCGAGTGGAGAACGTAGTATTCAAACTTCCCTGTAGGTTCACCAAGGCCTCAGGGTCACCTTTTTCATACCTTTATCGCATCCTGAGTGGACTTTTTCTTTCTTCTTGATTTGGGCCGGCGTTCTCTTTCCATTTGCAGCTCCCACTCTGTTTCTTGTGCATTCCAGTAGCAAGTTTCACACTAGCAGATGTCCCATCAGGCAACCTCCTCTTGTTTGATTCCGTGCACGAGTAAGTACCCGTAAATCGTAGAGAAGACAGAGCGGGGAAAGCTGCCTTATGTAGTTACCTGCTCTTTCATCGAGATTAGCGAATTACGGTATAGGAAGATCTAATAGAATCTGGTTCGAGGAAATGGAATTCTTTGCTATTAGTGAAAATATCTGCTGCTTTTGTGCCAACCCTCTAAGGAAGAACTCTGGGGAAGGCAGGAACTCCCGGATTTACTGATTTAGTAGTTTTTCCCGCACCGATATTATTTAGAAAGCTAGAACGGAGAGGGAACACCCGGTGAAATATGGTTTGCTGGTACAGAATCCGTTGCTATTGGACTTGGCAAGTAAGCCCAGAAGGAAGAAGTCGTAGCTGCTACCGCTCCGTGGGCTTCTTCTTCTTCTTAGTCTGCTCGAAAGGAAAGCCAGTAACTCGAGAGTAGAAAGAAATAGAATAGAGTATGACAGAACCAGTAGCTTTGAGCTTGAACGTGTTTCAGCTCTTGTTCTTGTTCACGACCCAGCTGCTATTGAATCAGCGTAAGGAGATGTCGATGAGGGTACAATAGAGAAAATCGCTTTGGTTCAGAGCTTGAATCAGAATATCCTTCAGTCACCCCAGGTGAGGAGTTCGGCTAAGCCGGAAAGATAGATCGAGTTTAGCCTCTTGATTTACACTTTCGAACTGAAAGAAGCCGGTAGCAAAGGAAGTGGCAGCAGTGCTTTATATAACTGCTTTTAGGTCTAGAGATTCATCCCCTAGTCTGTGAGGAGCTATTGGAGAAAGAGAAGTAGGGGGGGAGACCCGGCAACAAAGTCCCCGGCAAAAGTCAAGGCCTACCCTGGCGATAAAGAAGAAAGATCAGGCTCAAGGCCCATCTCTTTAATATAGGTAAACCCAAGCCAAGAGAGAAAGGATTCGCCATCCGCTCTTAGGTCTTCGTTGATCACTTCTGCTTAATTAAAGGACTTCTCTTTCTCGCTTTCTAGGTTTCGGAATAGAATAGGCAGTTCTTGTGAACGACTCCGATGCTATTGCTATTTAAGAAGAAGAAGACGTTGGAGGAATAAGCGATGCTGCTAAGATCCCCAGTCGATTTAGCTCTTTTCGGAAGGGAAGATAGTTCCGTCACTTCTGGGATTAAGGAAAGTAACCCGAAGGTAGTAGGTTACAGAATCCGATTTGTGGCATCTTTCCTTGGTAGATTTGTTAGAGAAGGACTTCTTTCAGAAAATTAAAATAATAGGGCAACTCCATTCAATAGGGAGGGAGGCATGGAATTGGATGCTTCCCCCCTTTCAGTGCAGGAAGGACTGCTTGGTGAAATGACGTACTTAGGATTCCCTCACTGTCAAGCAAGGGAGTGACGAGAGGGTATCAAAACCACTCTTTAGAAAGAGAGCCTACATTGAACCAAAGGAGTGATCCCCACTCCGAATGAGATGTCGTATACGCAAATGCTCTTTCCGTTGCAGGCATAAGCGCTGCAAACATGGCTACTTCCGCTCTTTTCAGAAGGGAAGGTGCTTCTTTAACAACAATTATCCGATCAATAGCCACACCCACGCCACGCACAGAGAAGGAAGAAGGAGTTGTGCCATCTCTATCAGCTAGTGTTTTTGCCTTTTTCCCTGTTATCGGGCTTACCGCTGTTAGAAATCGATCTAGACTAGATGCCAATAAGAGAACAGGACAAAGAACTTCACTTCGACGCTGGGTAAGGCAAGTGCCATGAGAATGAAATAAGTGCCACGAACAACTGACACTAGGGGCATAAAAGGAGCAGCTGCTAGCCATAAGACTGGAATCCCAACTGTGAGGGAGGTTTGGATAGATATTAAACTAGGGCTTGAACAGAATCGGACAAGGGACTGACATTTCTTATCTAGATGCCTAAAACAGAAGCAGATAAGATAGCTGATTAGGCCGAAAAGGAGGAAGCGGGGATGGCACTGGCTCTTTCTATCTTAAGGCGGTAAGGCGCAGTCGAAACTTGAAGCGTGTGTAACCCGTTCTAATTCTAAGAGTAAGGGGCTTAGCGCTTTGATGGTTGACTGCCTCCGCTCGGGGCACCTTTCTTTCTTTATATGCCCATTTTATTTTGCAAGAAGAAGGGCTTTCCTCAAACGATTGGAACAAGAATAGGCTGTTAGATAGTGCTAGAATGCGCTGGCCAAGCGCGGGAACATGCTGGGGGGTTCCCAGATCCATGGCTACTTAGGCGAACCCACGATTTCGAACATCGCTCTATTCAAATTTCCTGATTTCCTTCTCCTATTGCTACTGCTATTGATACTGAGACTGCTTCCTTTTGTGGCAACCTTCCTTTCCCGCCTCGGTTAATCACCTACTTTCTGTCTCGCTGATCTACGACTGATTCTTCTTCTCTTGAAAGAGGAGCTTGACTTGCCTTACTGACCTTATTATAAAGTGATTTGTTCTCTCTTCTGTCCTTTCATTCTTTCATTACGAGTTTCACTAATACCCTCTATTATAGGACAAATACCCCGTTTTGTCCGACATTCTATTTACTAAACTCAATAACCCCGTATTCTTCGATCGGAGATTACGTTGTTTTCACTTCTATCACTTCTAAGAATAGAATCATAGGTAATAATAGCGGATATCGTATGATTGGTGTGAGGACAGATAGTTCGGACAAGAAGGTTTGTACTGGTCTAGTGGCAACAACAAGGTTTAGATGTCGGATTGTTGTTACAAGGAATGAGAAGATCATGGCACGAAAATACTTAAGGATTGGGGTAACCAGGCCGGGCGGCAGACACTTCAATGAAAGAGCTCCTTTGGAGTCTTCCTTGATCTAAGAGAATGAAATAGCATCCTTCCCTGCCCTCAGTTTGCGCCAGGAGCCTTCATCTCATAAGTATGAGAACCGATGAAACGAAGTCGAATAGGTCAACACCCCCTTCTGTGAAACATTATTTATTTCAGCCAAAGAAGTGGTTTTACTCAAAAGCCGAGTAAAGCTCCGCAGCATCAGCCGACGAAACAACGGATTAAGTTTATCCTGAACCAACAGATCTCATTTCTCTCGAATCACCAACAGCACCTGTTTTCCCGGACCACCAGGAATCGAATACTCATTACATTCTCCACCCCTTTCGAATG
>CM059236.1:55000-62500 GCA_030345395.1 Prunus mongolica
CCTGTTTGCTGTAACTGTAAACAGCCGATTTGCTTATTCAACAACTCTCTAATCAGTTTGGGCACTAGGCAGTAATAACTGGTAAGGTTAGTACGGACCCTTTTCAAAGGTCACTAGAGTGGCTCCCGTCTTTCCTCACTCGAGGTCTAGCTTTCCCTTGGATTACTTTGCATCCTTCCTGCTTGAAGGAAAGTGCCGCACTATTTTTAGCCACTCGAAGATAGCCTTTTCGATCTTATTGGCTTAAGCAGACCATTCGTGAGCAGATAAGATCAAAGAAAGCAACCTACAGTCCCATGCATACTAATAGGACAAGGAAGTTACATATAATACTAATAGAAGAGGAAGCTGGTATTCAATTAGCTAGGGAGGGAGACAGGGTTCCAAACCTTTGGTGGCACCCCACCCGCATATACACATCTAAGAAAGAGACTCCAAATTGCCAACTTCTCACACTCTCCAATCATTCCACTTCTCACACTACGGCGACTAATACTTTCTCAGGGCTCAAAAGAACCCTATTTTGGAGTGCCATCATAGGATAGGAGAACGGAAAGCTTGAGCTTTCGAAGTCATCTTTCCAAAGGCGAGTCAAAGCCATCGTGCGGCTTTTCAAGCCCGATCTTCCGAACCTGCTGCGTGAAAGCCCGATAGGGCATTCTCCTTTAGAGACCCTAATGACATTGACCAAGGGATCTTGATTTGATCCAATTGGTTTTTGAATTTCTACCGATTGATTTGAGAAAGCCGGCATCAGTCTGACGTGAGAGAAGTCAGCACAAGGGAAGTCCCTCGAAGACGAAGTAGGGTTGAGTCTCAGGAAGCGTTTAGGCCGGGTTCGCAGCATTCTTCAAAGACAGGTACAGTAGCAACTTCAATCTCAGGGGAATAAAATGGATAATCAAACTGCTAAGGTGAGTTTACTCTCCCTTTAGAAGATGGAAGTTTACTTACAAAGAAAAAGGTAAGCGTTGGTATAATATTATTTTTTAGTCTCAGTTCTTTCTTTAGTCAGGGAATTAGCTTGTTGCTCAAGGGAAGGATCTATGTAATAAGAGTTTAATAAGGATTCTTCTAAGCGCTGGAGTCCGAAGGAGTGGTATCAAGCCTGCTCGTAGCTCACCCGTAACCCGTAAAGTAGGCAATCTGTAATATTGTAGTAGGAGCCTCTTACTCCATCCGAAGAGGAGAATCTCTATTAAGCTTTCTTTTTCTTCTCAGCCCAAGTGAAAAGACAGCTCGCTCAGTCGAACCGAACTTCGAATCCAATAAATCCAATGTATCATAGAAGGATAACCTGTGAGTTAGGGATGATGTAATTAAGAAGGATAAGCTGTGAGCTAGGGTAATATTCCATATTACAACGGTTCAGCAAAGACAGGTTAGAATGGTAATATAGATAGGTAGTTTGCTCACGAGCTGCAATCAATAGAAAGGGATCCACCCTCAATAGAAGAGGAGCGGAAAGTATATAAAGTAGTCAAGTCCCAATCAATGGAAGAAGTGGACTCTCTCCGACCTGCGAGCCATGAAACAGAATCGATTGAATACGTGGAGTTCAGAAGTGGAAATCAATTAGTGGCATGAGAAGAAGTAGGGACGGGACTGAGGGAAGTCATTCCAGGCAAGAGAGCCAATCAGGGAAATCAATCGAAGAACGGGACTCTAGATAGTTCAACCAAATCTATCATTTGTCAGCTATATGAGATAACCTTTTCTCATTTTTAAAGAGCTTGTTAGGGCTAAAAAGAAATTCACTGATTTCACAGCTATATGAAATGAACTTTTTCACTTTGCATCTCCGTCGTATGAAGGGAAATCCCAATCACAGATTTTTCATCTATATGCGCATGCAAAATGAAACTTTAGATCGTAGGCTTATGAAGGGAAATTGATGTTTAATGAAAAATCCCAGGTTTCTAGAATCTGGCAGAACAGCTGGGAATAGACTTCCTAGCCCGGGGAAGGTAAAGAAAGCAGTATCGAAGCCGGCCACTGACTTAGAGAACAGGTCTCCCCCTTTTCGAGTGAAGAAAGGAGTCGGTGCACTTCGGCATAAGCCTTACTATTCATCTAACTCTGTAAGCAGTCCTCCTCAGGGAAAAGAACAGTCCACGCATGAGCAAGTATTAAACTCTAACGGAACCCGGGGTTAGTAAAGATAGTTTACCTCCCCTGCCCACGAAGTACGAAGTGAGGGAGGTGTGCTTTCGTGCTTTGAACTAACCTTTACGCACCTCACGAAGGGACTACTTCCTTTCGATTTGAGGACTTTGATTGAATGAGATTCTAGATATCAAAACAGGAAGTTGCTATTTGAACTCGAAGCAACTGACCCCCTGGTCTCTATCCTTAAGGAAGTCATGCTTTTGCCCTTTTGAGTGAGTCCTTTGGAGAACAGACTGTTACTAATCCGATGGAAAGAATCCTTGATCTCATCCAGGGAACGGAAACACAAGCTGTTGGTGGCTAAAAAGCACCCGGCTTGAAGCATCTTGGTGGTCTGGCTCATGGTAGGTTTTTTTGTTTTACATGCGGCCTATCGAATCTTCCTCTCCCTATGGTCGAGCTATAAGGGCACGTAGCGTTTCACTCTTAACTTCTTCTATTAGATAGGGGATGTTACCCAGACTTAGACCCTAAGTCATTCTTAGCGAAGCGACCAATCATAAGAATGAGATACGGACCTCCCGTCTTTTTCAGTCTCCCTCCTTTCCCTTCATTCTAAGTAAGTAGCGGTCCAAGTCTCCTTCCCGACCGATCGAAGGGGGTAACAAGGGATAACTCCCAAAGAAGTAGTGTTTCATCTGCCCGATCCCTTACAAATTATTCTTAGCTCTGAAGCATTCCCTCCGAAATAAGTCCATTCAAGAATAATAACAGGTTAAGGCCCCGTTCCACTAGATGAGAGGAAAGAATCTTTCGCTTATGTGACTATAGGTCTTTTCCCTGGAGGCAATAATGGCTCGGAACAAAAGCTAGGAGTTAGCAGATTTAGATAAAGCTTGCTCGTGGCTTTACCTGCTCTTATCCATTGACGGGACTTCTTCAGCTAATGACTTAGGGAACCTGAAGGGCAAGGAAGAAGACTTCAAAGGACGACTAGATTATCTCCTATCATCTTTCGCTTCTATGCCTACAGGGCTTATCCCTGGATGGAATAATGTCTAGGACCTATTGTATTGGGTACAAGAGTTACCAGATGAATCGAAAGCTCGAAAGAGCAAAAAACTTATTTAGAGAAAGAATGATTAAATTCTTTACTTAGCCTGAAGGGCAATAAACGAGAGACTGAAAAGGAAGGTACCTCGAAACAAAAAGAAGGAACTCTAGCATCGGTCTATCGCTATACTACGAGGGTTGTTCTACCGACCGGCCCAGATGCTGACTACCTTAGCGTACGTCGCTCGGGGCCTACAAACCTCTCGTTAGCTCCATCCCTTCTTAAGCCTGTAACATATTTAGGTCAGCGGAGAAAGCGTGTCCCTCATCTGATGATGCAGGGGACCCGTCGACTTTCTCCCTCATTGGCTCGGGACGCTCGTAAGGTGCTTATTACAGGGGTACGGATACAACCCTTCATAGCACCTAAACTACGCTTTTTATAAAGCCATAGGCAAGTTTAAATCAATATTCAATCTAGAAGAGAACCCGCCTTAGTAAACTTACAGGAAAGAAAGGAACCTAATAAACTCAATCATACAAGGAATTAAGAGCTTACTTGCTTCTACATCCACTGGAACGGTACTGAAGCCGGAAGGCTAAGGACCGAGAATAAGAAACAACCTAATAAATAAAAAAAGGGAGTAGAACTTGCTTTTGCACCTACAGCTTTTATCCATTGAAGGAATAGAGTTGAACAACTCCTTACTTAGACTGAAGGGAAAGAAAGGGAAACTTTGAACAACACTGACACAGGGAACTCCTCTTCAGGAATTGCTTCGGTACGGGAATCAGGACGTAAGGAAGGGACCGACAACTATACAATACGAATCAAAATAAATAAATAAAAGGGACTTCAGTCGATAACAGACCATAGGGAAGTAGAGCGTATAAAAAACCATACCAATGGCACATATTCCAGATTTTCAACCTCATTGGCCCCGTTTTCCACATCCATATGCTTGAAACTTGGAAATAACTCTTTGATGGAGTCAGTAGGTAAATGCACATCCAGTCATACAACATAGAAACAGTAATTCATGTTCTTGTGGAATTACTTTGGTTATTAGTTAGGGATACAAATACAAATATAAATAAGCCAGGTAGAATAGAAGTTCCCATCCAGCATCTACGTTGAGGCCTCGTTTGAACTCCCAATTACGGGTGATACGTCGGATAGACTCTATCTTAGAGATCTGGTAAATCCCCAACTACAAGCTCTCAGTTATAGAGTGACTCGGAAGTACTGCTTCTGATGATAGCTATGCTGTAATCGAAGAATCCCGATCTGTAAGAAATGCATATGAAAGCTGAATGCTGTCCTAAGCTTCGCTCAACCTGTGAAATGAGGGCAAATGGACGGTTGCTTTCTTGACCAGTTGGACCGGTTTCGGTCTATACCTTAACCAAGGATGCCTTCCTCTTGAAATGAGAATGGGTAAGAGATCTGGTCGAGTCTCCTATATGGACTGCGCCCATTACTTATGAGAAAGTTCCCCTCCAGTAAGGGGGAAGTTTTCTTTGAGTGAACGAACGTAGCGATGCCGGGGTCGGTGAGCTAGTGAGGTAACACAAGACCGGTGCGGACTTGCTCCCTTTCCTATTGCACCCATGTGTGTGTCAAAGGTAATGCCTACTTCACTGAACTTCGATCGCTCGGTCCGCTGCATCTGATGAGGATGAAGCCGCCCTTCTCCTGCCTGAAAAAGAAGGTGAATGAATTCTGGTTGGCAAGGAATTATTATAGCTTAGCGCTTGTGCTAAGGAAGGAAAGGTGTTCCATAGCATCTGGGGCCAAGGCCCTGTTCTGGTTACTACAATTAGTGTAGCACCTTTCTTTTTAGGGCTTAAAGGCGAAGCGCTTCGTCCGGGTCTTTTTTTCTCCCACAAACTCGGTTAGGGGCGGCTTTGAGTGGGCTTTATCCGTATGAGCGGAGCGTTCAGCGGTGTGGGCAAGATCTGGAGAGATTTGTTCATGAAAACATCCCCTTTTCGGGGTATTCCTCTTTAGTGATTGGCACCTGGGGAATGTTAGTAATTTATCTGGCAAAGGCCATGAGGTTTTGGTGTTTGCCGGCCTAACTCACTAAGCTTCCAGTCTCATCTGTCTGAGATCCTAACTCGACGAAAGTATAAGCCTCTGCTTAGGGGCTTCTTTCGAATGAAGCTTTTGAAGAGTCTTCGTCTCGCCCACTTAAATAGGAAGAAAGAGGTTCCGGAACCTTGAAAAGATCGTTGACAACTCTAACCGCAGAATTGCTTGTTTCGGTCAAGCCAGTGAGGGAGGTGCCATCGCTTTAACAGTCTGGAAGCGACTTCGGCTTGGGTATGCAGAGGCGATAGAAGCAGTGAGGTTACCTGTAAATTGCAAGCGAGTTCTTAGGGTTCCAAACCTTTGAGTTTCCAGTCTGAGATTGAGATCTTCTTTCACTTTTGGTCTTAGTTAAAAAAGTCTAAAGCGGATAAGGGACTAGCGAGGCGAGTCCAGTTCTCTTCTAGTATGAGGAGGCAAGTTAGTAGTGTCTCTTGCGAGATCTAACCATTCGTTCTAACAAGCGGGTTTCCTTGTTTTTAGGCTTTTTTTATGTATAGTGCAAACAAGCACGGGAAAAGATACCAATCCAAGAGAGAAAAGAAAGTCCGCGAAATTACATAAAAATAGGATAAAGCTTTTTTTATCTAATAAAAGATAGACCAATCCACTTTAGCAGAAAAGTCGTAACGGAATAACTTAAATTTACATATTTAAGTCACTCCGTTATCTAGTTTCTCTTCTCTCTCTTGTGAATGAATCTTTTTCGAAAGTTCACTTCGAACTCTTTCTATACCTAACCTCATAACGACCCTTGAAGTAAGATTATGTGAAACTGTCTGATTAAGTAAGTCTTCCGTGTACTAAGGTGAGAAGACGATCATCATCTAAATAGAGATAAGGGGCTCGTAAGTATGTACGGAACTGATTACCGCCCCTGGAAAGGCCCCTTTCCAGCACTCCTCCTTAATGCCTCTTTGTTGGTTTTATTGATATTGTGAGTAGAGGTCTTGCTATTGCATTTGGTCTCTTTCATCTGGTTAATTTGAAACTTTCGGGGCATTGACTCAGACCAGGAAAGCATCCAATTCTAACAGCTAGAATCAAGACTGAAAATCTCGTCTAATAAGAAGAGCGCTAATTTCTGTCTTACATCACACTAGTCTCGTTCTTGAGTGGGGGGGTCGTGGAAGAAGTGGGTTCGATTCCCATAGCCCCCATGTGGCGAACGCGTAATAGTAGTAAAAGTTTATCATGATATTTTCTGTTTTGTCAAGCCCAGTCTTTCGCGACACTTCAGGTTTACTTCTTTTGTTAGGTCTCGACTTCTTCGCTATGATCTTCCCAATAGTTCATATTCAAATACTAATTTTTGGTATGTTTACTAGGGAGGCTGGCCGACTACGGGTTGGTAAGAGTATAAGTGCCTTAGCCCTGTCTGGGGTCAGTCGACTTTGCGTCTTTTTCCTGTTCTTTTTTTTACGACCATTAATAAGACTCGTTGTTTCCTTTTTCTATTTTTATATATGCAGCAAGATTTTGGGCAGCGGGGGCGTAGAGGCATTTGAAGGTACTCGGCTGGCTTTTAGCAGTGATAGCCTTTCCTTGGACTCGAGTTGGACGGAATCTTCCTCGACAGAGGAAGCTGCCCTTTCAGATGATGTTCAAGCAGAAGTGCAAGTGCAAGCGGAAGCCCAAGCCCAAGCCCAAGCAGAAGCCCAAGCTGAAATGGATGCCATAATGGCTATGCCAGAACTAGAGCTGTTTGCGCGCATCCTACGGCTCGAAAACGAAATGGCTCATGGGCTGCCTCCACAGCTAAACCCGCGTGAGTATGAGCAGCTAGTACGCGAGAATTTACTCGCCGCTCTTACTACGCCCTACTACGACAATGTCTTGGCCAACGAGATCTTCGAAGTCCACGTAATGGAGCTGAAGGCTTCTTTACAGGATAGCCTTTTCAATCACATGCTTGCTGAGCCCGGGCTGGACCTTATTTTAGCAACGGCGCCGGTCCAAGACATTCGAGCACAGGCTTACGACTTTATTGAGCAACAGGTCGAACCTGTAAATTCCATGCGGACTCTATTCCAGAAGACTCTTCTGGAAACGACACTGCGGCACTTTATTGGAAATATAGCCCAACATGGGACTAATTCCTTCATATATAAGGAATTTTTTTTCATACTTTACCGGCGAATAAGAATAATAGGTAGGGGAGCTGCTGTCGGTATTGGAAACGTCCTTAGTTCCTTGATTCATTCCGTGGCGCGAAATCCATCATTGGCTAAACAATCATTTGGTTA
>CM059236.1:65000-68256 GCA_030345395.1 Prunus mongolica
CTATAGTGGGTATAACCATATAAGGATGGCTCCCGAGGATGCCAAGAAGACTGCGTTTCGAACGCCCAAGGGGAACTTCTATAACAAAGTGATCCCATTCGGGTTAAAGAACGCGGGTGCTACATATCAGCGAGCCGTGACCACCATATTCCAAGACATGATGCACAAAGAGATCGAGGACTACGTCGACGATATAGTGGTGAAGTCAGGCAAAGGGGAGAATCACATTGCAGTATTGGATCGGGTCTTCGAGAGGTGTCGAGCGAATAAGATGAAGATGAATCCACTGAAATGTGCCTTCGGTGTCTCAGCTGGTAAATTTTTGGGATTCGTTGTCCATCGGAACGGAATAGAGCCTTCGAAGATCAAGGCAATACTCGAGATGCCACCTCCGGCCACTCTGAAACAACTAAAGAGTCTCATGGGCAAGATATCCTACATTCGCTGATTTGTTCCAAACCTCTCGAAGAAAGTCAAGCCCTTTGTCTCAAAATGGTCTCGATCTTCTTAATTCCTTGCATTATTTTAAACCATTTGATCCTAGTCGTCTTGCGTGGAAGGAGCCAGATGACGGAGACTTTACTCTACGTCTTGACCCATCCATAGTCTGCTAATCTCAACGTCTTTGATCCTGACAAGCTTGGATAGGACTATATCTCTGTCTTTTGTTTGTTACACAAGACTGAATGTACAGTTCCTTTGTTCTTCCGGCTATGGTTCTTTCTATTCTTATTTCTTACTTATTTATGGTCTGGCCTTTTTCAATCTCTTCTTCAGGTGGAGTATCCGAATATGAGCCTTGTTCAACTGTGCCCACAGACCCGTAAGCCCTCGAGGCAAGGCGAAAGGGAAGAGATGCTCTGGCTTTCTTTGGTCTTGAACTCGCTCCCCGCTCGAGAATGAATGTTGGAAATTCTTCGATGACATGTTCCTTTGAGTGCACGATTTCTTAGCTGTGCCTCTTTGGTACCGAGCTCTTTGATGGCCTTTCTTTATCCGTTCACGCTAAAAGGTAGTGAGTGGAGTCAGGCACAAAGCGATCCTCCGCAGCCGAAAGAAGCCTTGTTCGGTCTCCTGTTGAAGTGGTGACTCACCTGCAACATAAGTTTTGCAAACCTAGGTGAATTCCACTTTCCACTGGACGAAGGCAAAAAGAAAGAGATAGAATAAGACGATTTTTCAGGCGTATAGAGAATGACACGATCAGCTAGCCTTGGTCCTCTCATCATCTGATTCCCGAAAGGCGGAACTGAAGAACGCACTCTTTGGGACTGGGCACGACCATAAGCTGTCTTTGCTTATTTTCTTGCTTGGCTACCCTCGAATGGCTTGGTACGCGCTTGCCGGCTCCTCACCCCTATCTATAAAGCTGCTCTACCTGGCACTCACTGCTCATTGCCTTCTTTCTTGTAGACTGGTAAGATGAACGAGAGCCTGTGCCTTTTCGACTTTCTAGGCATGATCTTGCGACTTTTGGAGTCTACCTTTGAGCGCCTGAATCAATTCAACAAAAAGAGGTCAAATCCCCTAGTTGGGCTGTCTTCGAGCAAGCTCTTAGCTTTCATCGTGAGTTAGAGAGGAATTGAGGATGATCCAGCTAAGGTGAAAGCCATTGTGAATCTATGCCCTCGTAACCTCAAAGAATTGCGTAGTCTGTCGGGCCGGCTCCAGCCTTTGATCTCAAAAGCTAGAACTCGATGTCAATCCTTTTACCGTCAAGACGCAAACTTTGTTTGGACGCCAAAGGACAAAGAAAGAGGATTCCTCAAGCTTGATCTCATCTTTCTTATGTCTGCTCCCGTCTTGTCGCCTCCTATTACTGGTGGGCCACTCCTGCTTTTCGTGTTCACCACCGACGACATTTCCCTATTTTGGGATGTTATGGCAAAAGACGATGACTCTTGGAATGAAAGATAAGCCCATTGACTACCTCAGACCTTGCTCGCAAAGACTATCCACCCTCAGCATTTGGTACTGAGGAGAGCCAGCCATTAAGCACAGACCCAAGCTAAGCAAGAGAATTAACTAACCCCAAGGGATGATCTCGGATTGAAAGTCCAAGGGGGTATGATCAAAATAAAGATAGGATGGATTGTCAGTAATTGTGAACGAAGCAGCGGGCATACCAGAAATGGATTGTCAGGAATGGTAGATGGAGCAAGGATGCATAACAGGCTTAAAAGACGACACAAGTGGGACGCACTGAGGCCGAGCTTTCCTCTACTACTCATTGGGGAGCTAGCATACGAAATTTTCCGTTGAAGGGTTCCACTATCAGGGCGGCCATTGCGAGCGATATTCACTTTCAAGAGTCATGAGCCTACGCCTATATCATTACTCTCGAAGAGCTCATCAAAGAGCTAAGGGATGAGAAAAGGAGGAAGTGGAATTTCTTTCAACTAGAACATTTATTACAACATCTTACAACACTGAATATTACAGAAAATAACAGGGAATTCGGTAAGGGGATAGAAGCACATCCTGCACCCGATATGTCAAAGCAGCTTGAAGACCTGCAACTTGCGCATACTGAAAGGGAAAAAGCAGGCCAATTCACGCATCTTCCGCAGAGTACCAGCCCTATGAGCTAACTTTCCATTTGACGGCAAAAGAGCAATCGGACCTATGAAAGTAACATCTTTGACTAATATACACGGGCTTCTGAGAGGATTCTTTAATCAACCAAAACCTGCAACAGAGTCCTTAATTTCTACCACTTAAAAGTTGAGAGAGGCTCCATTCCCAATGGCAGAAGAAGGATGCAAGCTGGAAGGACTTGGACAAGATATTCTTCACTTGGACAGGAGATGCAGCGTCGGACCCTCTACATGGGTGTGCTATAAAACTAGGAGAAGAACTAAACGGATCATACTCCGGTCCGTACATATGATTCGAGTTTGTGCCTTCTTCATCTTCTTGCTTTTCCTGTCTTCGAACTTCCCACTTCGCGAGCCTTCACTGCCCCGTTCTCTAGCTTTTCTCACTCTTTCCCCTCGCCTTCACTTCTTTCTCACGATCTACTAAAGTATAGGGTAAGTTGCTTCTTGGTTCTACTCCAATTCGTGAGATAGATAGACTGGGTGAAAATCCATTCCTAGGGTAGCCTACTCTTAGAGCTAGAAGGAAGTCAAGTAATGGGGCAGACGTAGCTCACTTCTTTATATACTTACTTATGAATAGAGGTTAGCGAATCTAAGATGTGGTGACCTCCCTCTCTAACTTGTTTGTTGTAGACTTCAGGGACCCTTTCACTGAT